>VWZD01011810.1:4262-72159 GCA_013396695.1 Sakesphorus luctuosus
GCAATAGGACAAGGGGGCACGGGCTTAAGCTCTGCCAGAGGAAATTTAAGTTGGAGATCAGAAAAAAATTCTTCACAGAGAGAGTCATAAGGCATTGGAATGGGCTGCCCAGAGAGGTGGTGGATTCACCATCCCTGGAGATTTTTCAGCTGAGATTGGGCATGGCACTGAGTGCCATGATCTAGTTAATGGATTGGAGTTGGACCAAGGGTTGGACTTGATGATCTCGGAGGTCTTTTCCAACCCAATCGATTCTATGATTCTATGAAAAGAAGACCTATGAGATGCCCTCAGGTTCCACAGAGTGGTGATATATTTTCTGTTTAATTTCTCTTCATCACTCTTTCTTCACCACTCCCTCCTTTTTCCTGTTTCTTTATATCTCTCTCTCTGCCTCACATTTTGTGTTAATAAAATGCACTCTATTGATTTCAACACATGGTTTTGTTTGCAGCCTAATTTAGGCAGAGACATCTCTTGAATAATTTGAGTAATTAGATGTTAACAATCCTGTAATAGGTGGATGATATTTCTATACTGCCTATTGCCATTTTTGAAAAAACTCTTTTATTGCCCCCCACATTTCTGGCCATCTTCAACTTAGTTGAACTTCGGCCACACAAATTTCCTGCCTACAGTGGTAAGCCTTCTTCCTGTATTCTTCCACTTTCACCTGGCCTTGTTTCCACCGGACATACAGTTTCTTTTTTTTACCTTATTTGGAAGAGAAGATTCCTGTTCAGCCAAGCTGGCCTTCTGCCTCACCTGCCTGACTTTCAATGTTTGGGAATTGCCTGCTCCTGTGCCCTTAGGAGATGATGTTTAAAAAGTTATCAGCACTGATTGACCCCAGAACCTGGGAAAAAAAATTTCCCAGGGGACCTTATTTATTAGTTTCTTGAGCAGCCTGAAATTTGCTCTCCTCATGTCCAGAGTTGAGGTTTTTGACTTTCCTCCTATCGACAGAAATTTTAAACTCTGTATTTTCATGGTCACTGTGGCCAACACAGGCACCAATGTCCACTTCACTCATGAGGTCCACTCTGTTGACAAGCAGTAGCTCAAGGAGGGCATTTTTCCAAGTTGGTTTCCTTAGGACTTGTTCTACAAAGTTATCATCCAGATTTTTAAGGAATCTTCTGGCCAGGGTTGTACCAGCTGCATGATGCTCCCAGTTGATTTCTGGCAAGTTCAAGTCCCCCAAAAAGGGCAAGAGCAGTAGACTTGCAAGTGTCCTTTAGTTCCTCAAAGAATAATGTGTGAGTGTCATTGTCCAGGGTGGGACATCTGTAGCAGACTCCCATGATGATATCCACATTATTTCTTTGTCTCTTGATTCCTACCCAGAAGCTCTCAACTGTGCCACTCCCAACTCTGAGCTCCATACATTCTAACCCTTTCATTACATAGATTGCCACTGCTGCCTATGAACAAGCAACTCTTTAATAAAAAAACTGACGAAGATCTTTGGGAGTTATATGCTGAGCTTTGTTTTGTATTGCTTAGACACCATTCCAGGTTGTGCCTTGTAGAACTCCAAAGACATCAATACAAACTATTTCTTTTGCAGCTGACACACTGAATGTGTCGATTTATTTTTAAAAGTACGCACTCCAATTTTCTTCTTGAAAACATGGCTTCCCAGACACCTTACTTTCTGCCAAGAATAACTTAAGAGAAATTCTGGGCATCAGAAACACCTGCAAAGTATATGCTGGAGTTACTTGATAAGGTCCTCCTCTGAGTGAAGTCAGTGGTAAACAGTTCCAGTACAATCACTGCTCTGGCAATATCACTAGATGCTCTATGGAAATGGAAGGGGTACAATAAAAATGAGGAGGGCTGATGGTAAGTAATAATAATCACAGAGGATAAAAATCAGTAGCTTTTTAAATTTCAAATCATAATTACCTGGTTACTCTTCAGTCATCATGTCTGTCATTTAGGAAAGGACAGAAGGAGGCTATTCTGGCTCACTTTATTTAAAATCATTAGATGGATTGCACATAGTGCAGAATTCCAGAAGTAGAAACACCAAAACAAAACAGATAATCTGTAAGCAAAGTAGAATGTTAGTTACTGGAAATACTGTAACGACAGACCATGCTGAACATGATAAAACATAGACATGTGTCACATATTCCAATGAGGCACAGAGAAGATATCAATAGTCAACTAGTATGACAAATCAAGTAAGACCTGAAGGTTGTACAATTCAAAGTCAGGATTACAGTATGTCGTGGTTTAGGAACAGCAAACACTCCTCAATTCAGTGCCTCTCCTGAGACTTTCCAAAACTATATGCCACTCTCTTGCTTGCCCTTCCCTTCCCACTTCTGCCGTGGGATGCAGTTGAGAATTGGAGACGTAAAAGGCAAAGATCATAGGTTGAGATCAAAAAAATTTACTGGAAACAGCAATGAGATAAAAAGCAAACAGTAACAGCAATAGTACTGATGCCAGAGGGTATGATAAAAAAAAAACTATTGACTATTGAAGAAAACCCAACAACACAACACTGGTCAGCTCTCTGCACCATGTTTTCTCTACCAGAAGGGACTTCTCCCTGGATGAGAGTCCCTTTCCCACCAGCAATGACATGAAGTGGAATAGAATAACCTCTGTGTCCTGGCCATGCCCACTCCCTGCTACAGCAAAAATTAACCCTGTCCTGGCTGGAACCAGGACATTATGGGGGTTTTTTATATTAAACATACGATTTCTTTTTCATTAATATAATTCATTTCTTTAAATGTATTTTTCTGCTTCTATTTCCACAGATCTATCATGGTGAGTTAGGTAAACACTGGAAGATTGATTTGTTACTTGACTTTACTTACCCTTAGTCACAGTGCTGAAAGGATTCATACTGTTGCCCACATTGTGTTTTACAGAGAAAGAATCTCTGACTAAATGAATCAGGTGACCTCCCTATACATCACTGGGCAAAGAATTTAGGGTCTTTGTTCTACATAGGGCTGCAATCCCTGGCAATAATAATAAAGCTGAACTTAAGACTTTAGATAAAGTCGTCAGGGATAAAGATTGTTTCATATTTTTTTGTTTACCTCTATAAACTCCTTTCACACTGTGGCCTTTTAATCAGAAAAGCTGTTCCATGTCATACTTGGACTTCATAAAGAGCTGCATAGAGGGCCTGTGTGTGTTTCTTTAAGTTGCTGGTAATAATGAAGGAATGCAGAAAGCACAGAGGCAGAAGCTGAAATAGCGAAAATGGCAGGAATTGCACACCAGCAAAACACTGGTGAGCATTCTCTGTTTATTTATAATGTAAATTTGGCTCCTGTTTCCCAGCATCATTGTAGGTGTTCTACACAAGAACAGGGAGAAGCAAATTGAAAGGCCATTTTAGTTCCAGCAAATTGCATTACTAACTTAACACAATATTACCCTATTTAATCTTGTGATTCAGTTACTGATTAATGGTCTTGGTGGTATTCACTGTAACACGTACTGGGAATTTCCTTGCAGCCTTGGCAAACCTCATTATACAATTAGAAATGCTTGCTTTAACAAACAGTTTTTAAACATTGACATTTAAAATACACCTCAGACTACTCCAACACATAAGATAAACACTTTTCTTTCAACAGTTCAGGGCTTGTGCCAATATGATTCACTTGAAACTACCTGGGAAGATAGACCTTGTTAACAGTAAGAGTTAAAATGCCACATCTTCTCATATTTCACTTTTCACTAAGGAATTCAGGCATCTGCAAAGAAAAATCCGTATTTTTACTTTTTGATTTTAACTAACTGCAGGAGGAGTATGATCACAAAGTCCAAACTCTTCTGCACTCTTAAAAATTTTGAAGTGGTGCAGAGATTTTCTAAAAACAGTGCCATCCTGGAATTACTGGTCAGCCAGGTCCTAGGCACTTGCTTTTCTTGGACACAGTATTAAAAAAGCTGTTTGTTAAAAAATATAATTGCATTCAAATTTCATAATGTCCTAAATATCCTGGGAACAGATTTTAGAGCAATTTATGGAACACATAGACTGTTGATCAGTGATAATATTGTATCCATGTAAATTAGTAATATTCATGCTAATTCTACTAACTGAATCAACAGCACCATCACAGTTACAGAACAAGCTGTAATCCAGTCTGTCTCCTAGAAAGGATAAGTGAGATTATGCTGCGAATAATTTGTTTCTCTGTTTTTTATTTTATGTGCCAAGGGCATTTCAGTGCAGAGATCAGCAGAGTACAATCCTGTCCTGTTCAACATTCCCACTAAAGCATTGGTCTAAGGTCATGTTGAGCTATTCCCAGAAATATATGAAATGGTTTTCAATTTAAAATTTTTAAACATTGTGTTTGAAACCAGAAAAATACTGAGGACTGGCAGTGGTCCAGTGGTTTAAAACACTTTGAAACAACTACTTTAGAGACACAAAGAGAGTCTATGGTCTCAAAGCTGAACAACACTTTTAGAGTATTGTGTTTCACCCATGAGGAAAAGGGAGCACTGGGATTGAAAAAGACAAGAATCCGTATGAAAATATGTTATCTATTTCTCTTGTAATTATTTCCATTGTAGCTCTTTGTTCATTGTCTGGTGTAAGAAATCAGATTGTCAGTTTTCTTTTAACAGTATAGTTTTCTATGTTCCCAGGCCTTTTGCAGCCCACCTGGTAGGCTGTGTCGGAGAAGAGGGTGGCAGGAATTCGGACATTACTGAATCCAAGCAGCCTGCAAGAAAGAAGGCAGGCTTTAGCTTTCTGATTACCTCTGCAGGTTGCTGGGCACACCAGGAAAACCAGAATACAAAATCAACAAGGAATCCAAATACTGGTCTTCTGAAGGGGAAAAGCTTATCTTTAAGAATATCCTCTACACTGGAAAGATTCACATATCTGAATTTTCACCCAACCAACTCTGAATACCAACTAAAAGAAGAAATATCAATATTAGGAGAAAGCAAAACTTTCTTCATTCTTTGAAGGGCTTCCTGCACAAACTGATTTTCTGTCTCAACTTGTTGGTAGAATCAGAACAGGAATTTTTAATTGCTTGTTGTTTTTGCAGAGCTAGCCATTTTCTAGGAACTTTGCAGACTCTGAAAACTTGAGCTTACTTCATGTTCCTTAGTTTCTTTTGTTATGCTTTGTGGTTCTTGTAATCAGAAAAAAGAAATTACAATAGAGGAGTGTGCTTGACAATTCTGAAAACCCAGCAATTTTAGTTTGGGCATTTCTGGGTCTTTGTATGGGTTTTGTATAAGACATGGTCACTGTGAGTCTTGATTTATAAAATTTTCTAGTTCATGGAATTTTGTTGTCATCTTTGGAGAAGAGAAGCTGGTGAAAAATCTGGAGCATAAGTCTGATGCGGAGCAGCTGAGGGAGCTGGGGTTGTTTAGCCTGGAGAAAAGCAGGCTCAGGGAGACCTTACTGACCTCTACAACTACCTGAAAGGAGGATGTGGTAAGGTGAGGGTGAGTCTCTTCTCCCAGGTAACAAGATACAACCAAAGTAAATGGGTTCAAGGCGGATATTACAAAAAAAATTCTTCATGAAAAGAGTTAACAAACATTGGAACAGGCTGCCCAGGGAAGCAGTAGAGTCACTATCCCTGAAGGTATTTCAAAGACATGTGGATGTGGCTCTTAGGCACATGGTCTAGTGGTTGATCTGGCTGTATTAGGTTAATGATTGGACTCCATGGTAAGCATCATTTCAAATGGAAAGGATTCTATGTTAAAAAGCCATTTTTACCTGCAAAGCATATGCTTTGTTAAACACAGTTTTACTGTGCATTTTACTCTCTACTTCAGGTGGGAAATTCTGACCCCTGTGTCACATGTGGACCATTTTCCATTACTTGGCACATTGCCTGGCAGCAAATGCCTCTGTGTGGTAAGAAGAAGTTGCTGACTCTGGCTATGCTATCCAACTTGCTCCTGCACTGGGACCAAGTATAGGTAGTGGGACTAGGATAAAAGCTCTCCATAACATGGCTGACTGTTTTCCAGGTGCAATGCACTGCTTAGCTGGCAGAACACAATAGAAAACATGGGTTTACATAAAGGAAGGTAAACAGAAACAGAAAAACTTGATATGAAAAAAATGTGACTGTTAAAATTCTGTAAATAATCGTAGCCTTTGGATTGCATTAACTGCTGGACATCGAACAGAAGTTTAAGGACATGGATTGTTTTTCATCTCTCATTATGGAAGAAAGTTTGCCATCTCTTGAACAGCAAGAGTACAAAGAGATGCACACTTTTCTGACTGCAGGGAACTTGCATCTCTGAAGTGAAATTTAATTTGTGAATTGAATGAAGCAAATGAACATGTAAGCAATCCTTCCTTCTTTCCCCCAGGATCAGGAGGAAATAAATCCTGTTTCAGATGTGGGAATAAAAAACCTCTCTGTCTTCAGTAAACAATTGAAAACACTGAAATCTAGAAGAATCATGAGTGAGAGGAAATAAAGCAAACCAGACTTATTTTTTCTTGTATTTAAGCATCTACATAAGTGACATCTAGTTGCTGAATATTGCCAGAAGTGTTTGTTTAATGAAAAACTCAGAGTAAAAGAGCTTTTTAGCTTTACAGAGGCTTTTTGCCATTTCTTGACCCATATTACTGCAAATTTTTAGCCCAGCCTTAGTTCAAAAAACCCCCAACAACCCAAAACAAAAATGAAGAGTGGAGTTTATTTGATTGCTCTTCAGAAAAATGGGGAGTTATTAAAGGAAAAACAAAAGACAAGGGGTTTGCAGATTAGGCAAATTGAAGAAGGAAGATGAGCTCATTTCCGCCAAGTTTGACAATGCAACTTTAGAAAGTAGCAATGGGCCTTCCTGCACTTATCCAAGGAACAGTAGTTCACTCAAACCTAAGCTAATTTTCACATCAACAACAGGTATGTCTTTCCAAAGAAATGTAGGAAAAATCTTTTCTTATTCCCTTAGACATCACAGGTAGCCCACCAGGACTATGAGCTCAGGCTCTAAGTAAAAGTGACAATGAAATCTTATCCCTGAAAGATCACATTGCACTGCACATCAAAGGAAACACACCAGCCATGACAAAAGAGTATCTAATCCTCTAACCAGATTTGGGGATGATCCATCCAATCAAACCATAAAGTTCTACAAAACTCTTTCTCTATGCAGCACTCTGCTCTCACCTGACCTGTATATTTATGCACCTTTGAGCACCTCCTCAATATCTGGAAGAGGAAGAAGCAGTGAGAGTGGAAATATGGGTTAGGGACCAGCCTGCACACTGTGACTTCCAGCTGCTCCCTTCCCCACATAACCTAAACATAACACATGTATGACAGCTCATCTAGACTCCCTGCTGTAAAGTTTTTGATAAATACAGGGCATAAATCCTTCTTCATATTAACACATTGCCCCCAGAAAACTAAGAGGAGAAAGAAAAACAACATCTTATCACAGGTAGCCTTGACAACAATGACTGTTTTGCCTTTTGAGAATCTGGTTGATGGCATTAGCAAGTAGGAGGGGGAGGGATGCTGCAGAGTTTCTCAGGCTTCTGTTCACAGTTTGTGAATATGAGGGAGAAAAAAAACCTTGAGCATGTCTTACTGAAGGAAAGGGAAATAAATAAATCTGTGTATAGTGATAAGTCATGAATGACAGTTGGAAATATGGTGCTGTCTTGAAGGAAAAAAGAAGGAAGTTTTTGCCTTTGCATAAGTGAATTTTAAAGAAAAAAGATAATTTCAGATTGAATTGTTTTTCGGTTTCCTTTACTTTCCTTGCTATTTGCTTTGAATTCCTCAACTTTGGTTTCAGAGCTTCAACTGCTGATAGCTCTAAGAATGACTCCCTGCTTTCCAGTGTGTCTTTGTAAGAAGGACTTTTTCTAGAAAATGAATGAGTTTTGCAAGACAAGAAGGAAGGCATATATAAAAGGAGGAGAAAAGCAAATCAACATGTTTGTTTAAAATGCATGCATATTTCTTCTGAAGTGTTCAGCTACCAAAGGACTGAGAGACTGGCTGTGACATCTGACCTTTCAATTATTCTTCACTCTACAATCGTATACTTTAGAAAAGTGTAGTACTGGGGAATTCTGTCAACCTATATATTTTTCCCTCTCTTCTCAGAAGAAAAGGTATCATTGGTGTCTCTAGTTACATTTCAAAAACAACTAGCTCTTAGCTTTCAAACAAGTATTTTTCAGAGTGCCAGGGATTCTAACCCCACAAAGTGATGTTAAATAAAATTCATGGAAGTCTTTGTGTTCTGTCAAGAACACACACACACACAGAGACAAACAGCCACACACAGATATACATGTGCTCCTACCTTGCAGAAATTAATACCATATAGTTGTTCATCTTCAACATTAACTACTGAATGAGAAAGCCTTTGAGATTTATTTCACCAAAATTAGGTCTAGTAATACAACCCAAGTTTCAGTAAAGTAGACCTCTGGTTGGTATAAGATGTCAGAATGCAGGATATCAGACTATGCCTGAGTGTTTCCAGAGTTTCAGAATTTCATGGGAAAAAAAAAATCATTAAGGAACATGTGACCTGAACAAAAACAGGATAAAGAGTGACAAGCATGTAACTACAAAGACAATTAAGGTACCTGGAAAATACATGGAAAGAACCCTGAAAGGGATAAGTTTTTTTTCTGAATGGAACTATTGCTGATGACATTTCCCAAGAGGCAGAATTTCAGGCAATAGAAAAGTTAACATTTCATTCCTGTTTGTGTGGATACTGGTAAGCTGAAGGCTATCTAAGTTTAACTGCTTCCATGAAGCAGCTCTATGGTAAGTTTCAACAGTTTTGTCTTCTAAAGTACTTTGGAAATTTAAGAACCATAAATCACTTCTATATCTGCATCAATGACATTTTTCTTTGATGAGCAAGTTTTTTTGAGAAATAGAGCAGGGGGTTTGGATACAAACACAGCACATGAGAACAAAGGGACAAGGAGGATATAAATTTTATACTTTCTCTTGAGGAATATAAGGTTACTCAGATGTAATTTTGAGCTGCCTTGTCTTGGTTAATCTCAGTATACTACAAATAAAAAAATCATATTTACATGCCAGAAATAGTAGATTTTGTTTCTTTACTTTTGGCAACCAGTCTCTAAGTAAGTAATCTCACAAAATGAGTTTTGAGCATTTTTGAAAATGAACTAATTGAATTAACTTTGGTTCAGCAATCCAGATAATAATACTGAAAGACAACAGTATGAATGGGAAAAAAAGGTCCAGATTGGTAGAACAATGAAAAAGGAGCTACTAATTTTAGTGAGGAAGGACAGCATTTCTCTGTGAAGTCAAACAAACACTTTTCTGTTATTCACCACAACAGGAATTACATGATTTCATAGGCACATGGATAGCAATGTGGGCATGTGCAGCACTACTGTGATATCCAAGTAAAAGAGTTTTGGCAAAGACATCATTAAAATGTGCTTACTACTTTTGAAAGCAGTCAACAGCAACGTTTCAACATGTATGTACTGTACCTTACAAGTACTGCTGTGTGCTAATAATGTGCTGGCCTAACACTCTTCTTGATAAAGCTCTAGAAAAACACACTGTGCTTGCTTGGCTCCACAGCTGCTAGAAGAAATGATCACTTCAGAAGGCTCTAAACCTAGAGGTTTTTACCACCCTTGGAGTTTCATTTTATATAGATGAAAGAGCAGGCATTATCCTGCCAAACAATATATGTTTTTATTAATCTGCATCCATAGGCAGACTGGCACAGTGTCCAACTCCTACCTAGGTGGCTGTTTCCAACCTGTCTTGGTTTACACCAGTGGAACTGGTGTCAGGGTGTTAACTGCTTAAAAACAGCAATATAAAATTAATAGCTAACTGAGAATGCTAGCTTAGACAAAGTATTAAGGAGATAGGCAGGTAAGAAATCACAGAAGTGACATAAAACATCACCGGAACACACACAGGCATGTAATTTGATCATTATATGGTATGATCTCCGATGTTAGGCTTTATGCTACTCTTTTAGGGGGAAAAAATGTAAATCTTGTTACTACTTTCATAAAAGAATCTTCTTCTGATGTTACATTATGACAGCACTTGAGATGATCATGCCTGAGATGATCCTTGTCGGTTCCTTCTGACTCAGAATATTTTCTGATTCCGTAAGCTGAAATCACATTACAACCTCCTGTTCTTGGTTTTTGTGACCTTTGACTTGTCAGCTTTTCCTTTGTTTAAGCTGGTCACTGCAATGGGAGGCACTTTACACCCTGAAATAACAGGCTTATCTTCAAAAGAGTGTGCAGCCGTTTAGACTGCCCTAGTTGCTTTGCCCTGAAAGAATCCATCCCACTGAAGGATTGCTGCTCCCTCAGCAGTCCACTGCATTATGTTTCAAGTGACTCATGCTTTAAGTAGTACATCCAGCAGTCCATGTCACAGCAGGTAGGATATTTCAGTTTTAAGTATTTTCTTAAAGAAAGACACATGATGCTATTGAATTCAGGTTGGTGTACTATTATTAACAATTCTCCTTCTTACAGTAAGTTGCACTTAACTTTGCACCTACTGCAATTGCTCTCTAGAGCACATAAAACCAAGACAGCTATGGCAATTAACACCAACTAACTCAATCTCTGTGGTTTAATCAGTAATAAAAATAAACCTTAATGATGGCTGTGCTGTAGACTTAATGATCCAAAGAAATATACAAAAGTAGGATCTGAGGTAAGTATTTTGTTACGCTGTTATACTGAAAAAACCTCTCCTCCAACTTGTGACTCTTTAGGTAGCTTTAAGTTTTATTATGTCTAATAATCATGGATATTATTAATTCTAACTAAACACATCCCCACCACCCACAGTTTGTCTTGGGAAAAGATTCTGTGCAATGTTCTTGCTTATAAACCCTCCTCCCCTCTCTGACTCTCTGAATCACTCTAATGCTGGGGTCCCTTTTGAATTCTGCTAAAATAACATGCTCTGACCTAGCAAGGCATGGTTTACAGACAAAAGATAGCCTCTTTTATTGGATGGACCAATATAGCTGAGGAAAAATACAAACTACAGAGAAATTATTTGGTGTATAGATGTTGCTCAAGGTGCCTATCTAGAAAAATCAGATACAACACGAACCTTCTACTTAGAAATATGATTCTGCATGCACAATCATGGCCAATGTCTCCTTTATTGAGCTATTGTTATTTGTCACTGAGGCAGTAGCTAGAAATTTTAACTTTCATTTTATTTTATAAGGAAAAAAATGGATTAGTAGTTTAATTAGTGATTTCAGCAAGTAGTATCAGCTCCAGCCTTTTGGCTGAGGTAGTGATATCAGCAAGTGATATAGCTCTTGAGTCTCAGTGATATCAGCTCTTGCGAAGGCAAGAAGTAGGGCAACACAGTGCTCACCGGGTGGTAAAGCACTGGGCAGATTGGAGTCTCCAGCTCCCAAGGTCTGCAAAGGGTCTGTGTCTTGGGGTCTGCTTATATCCACTTTTCCTGGGGTAGGCCACGCCCCTTTTCGCAGGCGCCGTTCATAAGGGTTTCTCAGTTTTCAACCAGGTCGGACAGGGATCTTTGCTCGGTGTTGCGCAATCCTCGTGGCTGTCCGAGGGGGGTGGGGTGCCCATGTGGCTCTGCAGCGTGGAATCTGGAGCGCCGGGGAAGGGGATCCATGCGGCTGCTCACGCTGGGTCCATGCCGCCAGAGGAGCCGGGCGAGGCACCGGCGGGAGGAGAAGGAGAAGCGGCCCCGGCCCGCAGGGGCAGCGCCCAGAGCCGGGCCCGCCGCGCTGCCCTCAGCGCCGGCTCGAAGGGGGTGTGGGTGCAGCGCAGGGGCTGAGGTCTGGGACAGCTACACGGTGTTGACCGGGGTCTTAGGAAGGACTGGGGGGGAGAGACTTTGGCAGCTCCAGCGCCGCGAGGGAACCGAGGCCAGGGCCGAAGGGACTGGGGAAGGGCCCCGAGCCGGGGGGTTTAGCTGGGGGGAGAGCGGGAAACCGGGGGGGGAAGGGGGAAGAGACAGAGTGGACCCATGGCGGCAGTGGGGTGCCGGTGTGGCAGCCGGGGCTGTGGGATGTGGAAAGGCACGGGACCGGGGAAAGAGATTCATGGCGGGGGAAAGACGGGGAGGGCGGCAGCAGGGTGCCCGTGTAGGCCAGGGCCACGTGTGGGGTAGGGAAACTAGCTCCTGGGGTCCGGGCTCTGGCTTGGGGGGGGATGGGGGAAAGGGGCAGTGGAGTGGAGGGCTTGTCCGGGCTTGTCAGGCGGCAGGAGGGGCCTGGGGGGGCACCGGGAAGAACCAGAGTGGGGGGGCAGGGCCCCCCTCTCGGTACCGGGGAAGGTTTCAATTGCCCGTTTATCCATCTCTTTCACAGTGAGAATGGGTTAGCTGGGTGCGGTAGAGTTCTTTTGTCCAGGTGATCTTTATCTCTGGAGCTCCATTTCTGAAAAATTCTGCCCTTGGGCTCAAGTCCCACCAGGGTTTTAAAACGCGCACACACACACACACACACACTTCTAAATTCTAATAAAAATTAAGATTAGCAAATTAAAATGAATTCATTTATCACACTATCAGCTTCCCTCAATAGTGTTTGAACGGACTACAATAATGTGTCATTCTTGCTTCAGTACTTACTTTCAAAGAAAATTTTGTTTAGAACTCTCATTTCCATACTACTGTACTGACACAAAAATTATGTCCTAATTATATTCATCCTCAAATATTTTTTCTGAGCACGTCACCAGCACTTATGTTAAAGCACACCAAAGAATCAGGAAAGTAGTTATGATATTCTTCTAATCACATATATAAAAACATTGAGATACAGGGTATGTCCCCAGTCACCATGTAAAATCATTCCAGAGCTGAAAACAAAACTTATATTCTCCTGGCTGGCTCTGCAGGCCCTAGAGATATATCATTAGGCTGCTTTGCAGTTAAAGGTATGATTGCAGAAGGAATAGAAACACATGGATTCACTTTAATCTGGTTAAGAGGTCTAGGAACGTGGTTGTAAACTTCAATAAAGGCAATACAAGTCATCTATAGACTGTGAGTTGTTATTTATGTTCCTAGCACTGATGCCTCTGGTGCTGTACAATCCATGCTGTCAATAGAAAAACAAGCGAAGCGAGGCTTTTAAGTGCACTTATAAATAGCTGCAGTTCGCAGCTACATGTTTGATGTGTACCTTACAAACTGAGCCCGAGTCAATGTCCCCCCAAGACTAATACTTACTTTCCATCTCCTTTTCACAAGAAGAAGAAGAATGAATCCATCAGGCAGCTTCTTCAAGCACTGTTGTTTTTCCAAGCACTGACATTCCTGTAACTTGTCACGCCGTAAGCAGCATTACAGCAAACAACCTTTTCATTATGGATGAGCTGTGAATGGATGTCATTTAATATCAGAGGGATTCTATGGCAAAACCATGTAGCTGACAACTATCTGTCATATGGGAAGAGAATGCATCCATTGTTTTGTAGTTTCTCTTGGTAGCATTGCATGTAAAGTAGTTGTAAAGGATTGGAAGGACCATCAGTCAGGAAATTCCTGTATGGAGAACGTCCCGGACAAGACAGAAAGTCACACTCAGCAGTTATGAAAAAGAAAGGGTCAGACTCAGTAGTTGTGACCAGGAAAGTCAGACTGATCAGAACTGAATGCACTGGTATTGCTCTCCTTTCTGACAGAGTTCATTCATATTTTCACCACACTCCTTGGCAAGGTTTCTGTGACCTGCAGTTGAGTTTTGGAACCAGGAACACATTCTAGGCAAAAGGCTGCAAGCGTCCTTCTATCAGCATTGAGGGCACCACTGACAATGTAATTCAGGTTTCAGCACATATCCTTCCATTGCTTGCACTTCATTTATTATCATGAAGCATAAAACAAGAAAGGGGATGGGTGTCAGAGATATTTTCCTTTCATATATTCATCCATCTGCAACATCAAGCCCTTTTAAACTGATAACTACTCTGAGCTAGATGGCTTTTTCTTTGTACTAACTGCTGGCATGCTAAAGGATTAGCTCCAAGTTCAGGTGATTTAGAGTCTTTCTGGAGACCCCTCGTGCAGCTCCTATCTGGATACAAACATTTGATCTCTGTAGCTTCTCAGGTGCTCCTAATATGTAGAGATGGAGAAGGGAAAAAAAAAAAGAAAGAAAGGGAGAAGGATTGTGTTGGTCTCAGAAGAGCCTGAGATCAAGTCATATTTCTTTTCATTTTACCTTCATGGTCATCTTACACATTTTTATCTCTTTTGGTAGCATATGGTGTGGGAGTCATTACTAGTATGTAGAATTTAAAGGAAACTCTTGTCAGATGAGGCTTGCTAATGTTAGTGAAACTCCAGCTGGGTTATTTGAGGACAGGGGAAAACATTCAGAAAAGCAGTTTCTTCCTGATTTCAGACTTTTGAACCAATGGCATCGTTAACACTGTAACCAGCAATTCCTTCATGTAGCACTTTCAGGAACAACCTTGGCAGGTCCAGAAAAACACAGTATTGAGCATTCAGAACTGTAACTGATAACTCGTAGGAAAAGACGACTCTACAGAGGTAGTAAGCCAGAGGCAGATACCAAACAGTTACTACCAATTTACTTATGGATAAGAATTTCATTCTGGAGACTCAGAGCATAAATCGTAGAGCAATAGAAACTTGGAATGCTTTATGTTAAAAGGAGCCTTAAACATCTTCTAGATCCACCCCTTTGCCATGGGCAGGGAGGCCTTCCACTGGACCAAGTAGCTCAGAGCCCTATCCAACTTGGTCTTGAATCATGACCCTTTTGGGAGAAGACAGGAGAGAAAACAGGGTAAAAACTTACTATTACTTATAGGAATGCTTTGCTCTAGGCTGCTCTTGTTATTATTCCTTCTCTAATGTATGATTACAGATGCATTTACAGCAGATTTGAAATTAATTCAAGCTTCCCATTGTCTAGGAAGAATTTTAAGTTTCATTTGGCACGTTAAATTTAATTTGGCATGTTGATGGCTTTATGATACTATAGTACCCATTCAAATTATCATTAAACTCATACTTGCAGAGACTTGTGAAGAAAGCACAGTAATCTCCTGCAAAACATGGTGCTTGTGATTGATCCAGTAGCAATTATTCACTTAGAAGCAACTTGCTGCACACTAAACCATCAAATAAATTGGCACTAACTAATTTAGACTCTGAACATTGAGTAGTTCAGGCTATCATTATGTCCTTTGGAAATGTTTTTGTTCACACATGGCAATGTGTGGTTATATTCCTTAAAGAGAGTGACATTATTCAAATATTTGCTGTGATGCAGACATAATTTCCTTGGTGTTACAAGGTTACAATCAGAAGCAAGATCTCAGCTTTATTAAAACATCAGGATTATATAAAAGCAACTAGCGTTGTATATAGGTTCCCAAAGTTTATAAATGGCTCTGCCAAGTCCAACACTGGAGGAGCTCAGGTCCAACCATGGTAATTCTCCATTACACCACAGAGAATTTTTACAGTGTGGTTTTGTTCTGTACACCAGCCACTGGAGAGTTTTTAAGACCAGGTTTCAGTGATTTCTGGCAGTCTCCAGACACTGCCTGCAGACATGTTGGGGGTGCAGGCTGAGGGCTCACAAGGCTGGCAATTCAGCCAGACACCTGAGACCTTTAAGTGAGAGCTTCATTCACATGTCTCCATTTGGTTAAGAAGATGTGCTATGTCTGACACATATTCAGTTGAGATTTTCTCTGAGGAGGGAATGGGGAAGAAAAGCACTTTGTCCCCATAAGCAATGCTCTAGCCACCAGTACTTCCGTATTTCCTAAATAGGGGAAAGGCAAGAGCACTGACTTCTTCTCTGTCCCCTCCACACACAGCCACATTCCTGTCTATCTCAGCTCAGCCTCCAAGTCTTTTATGACCTTCCTGAGACAAAGAAGAAGGTCTTTTTACGCTCATTCCCAAGATATCCTACCAAAATTATTTGCCCACACAACCTGGAAGTCAGCTGAGCTGCCTGCTGCTACTAGTGTTTCCCCTCCCTACCTCCCCTTCACATTCCTCCCTTCAGTGCAAGCTCTTTTGGTCACTTACAGCCTGCTCAACCTGTTTGAAACATGTTTCTCACTAGACAGCAATAATGAACAGTCTAAGCAACAGGCTGAGGGAGTGCATGGGTTTAGTATCCTATTTATCTCTCTTTATTTTTATTTTGTGTATATTTGTTTATTACTCAGTTTCACTGGAATTTTATAGCTGCCAGCTGGCTTCCAGACTTAGAACCAGCAAACATTCTGAGCGGTTTCCAGTCTGATTTCCTTTAGCATGTCTCCTGCACTGTACATCAGAAAATTTTTGAACAAGCTTTCTTCCTCTGCATAGACCACAGATAGACTGGGAGAGGCACATGGATAACAAACCTCTATCTCCCAATACCCTCTGTAACAGATCTGAGTTTGTCCCAAACATTAGTTTACTGTTGTGTTACTAATTTTAAGGTACTCCCTTCATATGGAACTGTGAATATGGTGTTAGCAATCCACACTGCAGGATACTTCACTAGCAAATGAGAATCATCTTGCTATTTCTGTGCAAATGGATATAATGACATCATTATAATCTGCTATTAATAAAAGGCTCAGCAGAAAGGCTCAACAGAAAAGCCTGACACTTCCTTAAACTCCACTCCAAGAGCAAAGATTCTCTTCTAAGTTTGTAGTAGGAAGGATAGGAGTCTCACACATCTAGACTGTGCTGTGCAAGAATTTTACAAGGGGATATTTACATAAATCAAGTACCCATCAACAGTGCAATAAACTAGGTTTGAAGGATGGTTCTGACTAAGCAACATTATACATAATTTTTGTCCAAAAACTGAGACAAGAAATGCAATCACTTCTACCCTGGAACTGATCACCAAGAAAACACTTACATGTTAATAGATACTTTACTCAGGAATGCATCACTAATACTGTCACCCATATTCTGTGTCCAACATAAGCAGACCACGAGGGTCTTTGGTAGGAGCTATGCTGTCTTCACTGGCAGAAGTATATATATACAATCTGAGTTCTATTTAGTGTTTAAACAATTGGCAACATTTGTGAAAACCCAGGTGCCTCAACCATTCAAGGTTATATTTAGGCATTTAAAAAAAGCCCAAACCAACGAACAAAAATACCACCTCCAGCTGCTGTGAGTTAGTGGCATGTATAATTTAAAAGCACATCCTGACCACACAGAAACATAACAACTGCAATTGGTTGGATTGTGAGCTAGCTCGTAAGCTTTATAACAGCTGAGAGCCCACCGTGCTACTTCAAAACCTTTTGTAGCAACTGTGGGTGTCTTTAGGTGGATCTCAAGTCCATCATCCAAAGAAGCTGCTTGTCCATGGCTTTGTTTTTAGGCAGTTTAAATGTTTCAGACATTCAACACCCTTGAATAGAAACTGATAGTTTTCATGCATGTGGCATGGGCACTGTCATTGAGTGACCTGAAAACTTTATCATTAAGAAGGAAAAGGACTTTTCTCTGATCTGAAAGCACCATGGCATGCACAGAACCTGCACTGGACTTTTGGAAACACAGGCAAATAGGACCCTTTAGAGAAATTACTTCACTTGTCATCAGAGAGACAGGAACACCACAGATGTCTTTCTGAAACAAATACGTGTTTGTGTGTGCCCTTTTGTTGTTTATCTGCAGAATAGAAATATGGATAAACTTCAAAGATGATACTTCAGCAGACACTTTTGGAAAACACTTTCTAAAATAAAGGGAAACATACAGTTCTGAAAACACATTCCAATATGGATGATCTAGGTGGGCAAATTCTACCTTTTTTTTTCCTCCACAAAAAACTTTTGTGAAAAAAGTTTTACTACCCAAATCAGGTTTTGAAACTTATAGCTTCTCCTGTAAGTTCTCAAAGTCCTTTTCAGCTAATGAATGCTCTATAAAAGAGAATTATTTCACTAACATCCCACATCCTCTTGTAGACATTCAGCTGCACAACTTCAAGCAAAGAGGATGTAGAACATGTCCACCTACTCTGCAAAGCGTCTTAGCAGAAAACTCATCGCAGTTTAGCTCTCATAGCATTCTAATAAAGTATCAGAAGGAATGGATAATAGTTGTTGCACAACACCATCTTTTCTTCAAATTCCAAACATAAACCATATGTGGCTTCTATTGCTTCCTTTTCCTTTGCATTCTTTACAGATGTTGTATTTCTAGAAATATTCCTCTCAGGACAGGCTCTCTGTTTCAATGTTATTTGTTTAGAAATGAGTTTTTCATTTTTATCTCTTATTTTCTGGAATTTAGGGGGAAGCATTAAATAACGACCTAACATAATGACTGTGTTTTGCAAACATACAGAGAGGAAGGTAGAAGTGTTGGCAAATAACAGTGAAGGATAAAATACAAATAAAAGTGATTTTAAAACCATTATAAAAATACAGTTACCAGCTTCAAAGAAAAGCAACCAATTTTAAACCACATTCTGTTCAAATACTGTTAAAAATCTATTAATTTTATTTTACTATTCTTGTACTGATATGCACCATATACACAACAGAAGTACAGTTTCAAACATTTTAAGTCACATTAAATGATCTGACTCTAAAAGTAAAGTGAAAGTTGAAGGAAATGGGATAATTGGAAGAGCTGTGGAAATGGTGATGCCAATTAATCATAACCTGGACTGTGATAAAAGATAGGGACTGTTTTAGGAAGAAGAGCTCCCACTGAAGAACATTAAGACTAAGAGGGAAAAAATACCATATTAAGAATAGATTAGAAGGTGACAATTTTGTTCTGTGTAAGTGACCACATTTCAAAAGATATTTTTCTTAATTGACAAAAAACTAAAAGTTTTCAAAACCTTCCAAAAGCTTCTGTGACTTATAACGATAAAGAAAGATGCATTTTCAGATGGAAAATGACAAATGTTTTATTTAGGTCCTTTGCCTCTTTTTCTGTCATTACAAAGTATTGATAAGACCAGCACCTCAAAATTCTTTCTTTTGAACATCTGATCATAAATGATGGCTGTAAATGTCTGTGCTTTTTTTTTATAGCTTTTTAGAAAAAAAAAAACCTTACTGAGAATAGAGTCTACAATTCATCTGCAGAATGGGAGTGAGGAACAGAGAAGGCAAATAGCTGTTCAAGGTCACAGGAAAAGTATTTTGAATCTGAAACTCCAAACAGTATAGCACTTCAGTTTCAAGAACAAACATCCTCCCACTATACCCCAAACTGATGAAGGTGCTAGAAGCACACATCATTTTTCTCAAAAGCTGGCAACTAATACAAGAATTATCACTTGTTATTAAAATGTTTCAGATCTCTCTTTAAAAAATGTATTAGTAATGCTCCACAAGAGAATTTATTGCTAACAAGGTCAGCACCAAAACTGCACACCATCAAAATGCCTTTGTGAGTGTGAGGAGAAATTCCACTATGTATATTTCTTCAGGGTATAATGACACAAAGGTAGAACTTGACCTCAGGAGTGATAATAGATGAGAAACTTGAAACACACGTGTTTTCTTATCAGTGTTAGATACCAGATCAGTGATTACTGGGTTAAAACTACCTTATGGGGGTGTATCACCACATCCCCTGCACCCTGATCAGCTGTGACACCCCTCACTGTGGCCAAGGGAACAGTGAGTGCTCACTCAACCAAAGGTCGTGCCTGAAGGGAGAAGCCAGTGACCAGGGCAGGTAAAGAGGCAGCATGAGGGCTCCATTGTGGGGCCTGGCCTGTTCCTGGTCATCAATATGTGACCTTCTGAGTGGTACCTGTGTTCTTTCTTCCCTCTTTTCTGCTCTTCATTCTTTCTTGTCTTAATATCTCTTCCTTTCTTCATTTCTTCCTTTTGTGGATAACCTAAACATTATTTTCTGTATGTTACAGATACTTAACCTAAGTTTCATGGAGTTTATGCTTGCTGGGTGTAACAAAAATTCCTTACCATAGCAATGCCTACTAATCCTGGTAATGTGTTGTAACAATTTTGTGAAGTTGCATGTTTATCTACGTATAACCCTTTTGCTGAAACATCTGTTTTGTCACCAGATGAAAAGAAATTTCTCAGAGAAATATGTGTAGTTATTCTCTGGACATTAACTCAAGGTACCAAAGGCTTTACAAGGGTTTGTATAAGAAAAGTCTCTTGAAGCCTGAAATTGAAGTGTAACACCCAGTACAAGTTGAGCCTTTAGGACTGGGGTGTACCAACCAGGCTGTCTAATGACAAATACCTTGCTGAGAGAGTCTGATTTTAAAGTACACTGATTTTTTAGGATGAGAAGTAGAAAGTATCCCAGATACAGATACCATTAATTCATCATCTGTCTGGCTCTTGAGGAAGTCTAGTAAGATTTTTCCTGAGAAGAATAAGCAGGAAGTTTTTCAGCCAGCTAATCCGGAGTAACAATTTTGTTGTGTCTCACATGAACATAGTGGACTTCACCCAGTACAACAGTCAGGGTGCAAGAAGGCAAACTCTCAGTTAAGGGCTGCCCTTTGTTCTATGTAGAGCTTTACTATGATACCTGTCCCTGTTGACATCTGGATGAGGGCCATGGGCTTGCCAAAAAGCCTCCCTTTCAGCAGAGCCTGCACTCTAAGAGGTGGAGAGCTGAAGCAGACATCTGTGGGCAGAAAAGGTTTCTGCTTCACATGTCACAGTAAGTATGGAAAACTCAGCACCTCAGGCCATATCTGCAGGTCCATCCCTGACACTGCCAGCTGACTGAAATCAGTGCCTTGAGGAAAGTCACACTTAAACCAGGGATTTGTTCATTGACATAACTTCCCAAACTAAACACAAGTCCCAGACTCTCAGTGTTAGTCCCTTCTTCTCTGGCCATGGTTGCTTTCCCTTATCCATTTCAAAGGATGCAGATCTAACCAGTCACTACTGGTTTTCAAGAGCAAATGAGGAACATTGCTAGCCAAACTTCCTTTCTAGAAGTTTGTTTGCTAAGTGGAAAAGCCTCCTTCCTTGTCCCTAAGACACCATTTTTTCTTCAAAGGGCAAACAAGACTCCCTGTTGTCCATAGGAAATTCTGTTAAATTCTGTCAGCATGGAGAGCCAACACTATTGAAATACTGACAGCACATCAGTCCCTAATGCTACTGGAATCTCTTTTACATGTTCACCATGTCAATGCAAAGTCTAATTTTGTCAGGTGTACTATATTACAATGATTTTAATTGCCTACCAGCTTTAAGAGACCTATGTCTACTCTTTGTGCATCTTTTAACTTACCTGCATATAATGCAACCCAATGAAGTTTAGTGAAAAGACATTGTAACAGTCCCATCCACTGTGCTTCCCCCATCCAGCTCACTATTGGAGAAGTCCACAAGTAACTTTCCTAACTTATGGATGTCCTCTTTTATCCCAAACCTTGCAGTTCAAACTCAATCAAATCTTCCACTGAAATCATGGTTTGATTTACTTCACAAAGGTTATAGAGTTTGGTCCAGATTTATAGAATCATTAATGGTTTATATCTGAATTAATTAGAGGAGGAGGGCATTTTAAATTGCTCCTTATGTTGGCATCTCCTCCAAAATGTCTACCTGTTTGAAACACATGGCTTTTATGTTGCTATGTGCTAAAGGATCTGTTCAGCAGCTGGGACTTTGAAACTAGGTTAATGCAATCAGCTACAAAAGAAGATGCTAAACTGGTTGTGGAAATGTATTTTAGATTAAAGGGAAACAAACAAATAGCTTTTAAAAGACCATTTAGGGGAGAGTAGGGGAGAGAAGCAGAAGATTGTTTTTTTATGCAGGAAAACCTTTTCTTTGATTTCCATGAAAAATACATAATTTAAGCTCTTTTTATCTCTTGTCAGCTCTGAGGAAAACCAAACCTAGAAAAGAAATCCAGGCCAGCCAGCAGAACACCATTTTGATTGCCCAAACCCGATTAAAAGCAGAAAAAATTGAAAGTTTCTAAAAGCAGAGAGAACCATAAAGATCAAAACAAAAGAGAAAAACATTTTCCAAAGTCTTGACAATGAATAAAACTGAGATTCTTAGTTCAGGATCAGCAGATAGCCAAGGTCAAGGAAAGCCTATAGAATTTTATAATTGCTGGAGAAGACAAAAAGGCATACAAAAAGATAAGAAACCATTTTTGAACCAGGCTGATGTAAGCTTCTCTCAGGAGAAAGTGGCACAAAACAACAGAAATGTTGTGAGATTGGATTAAATTTTGGGTTGGAATCAACTGCCATTCTTTACTGGGTTTACTAGTGTGCTGGTTTCATCTTGGCACATTGCCAAGTATCCACCAAATTGACACAGCTCCCCTCCTTTCCTAGAGGGAAGAAAAAAACTACAAACTGCAATTTACAGCAAGAAAAAGGAAAAAGAAAAAAAAGAACAACAAAAAGCAATACATGCACACACACACACACGATTAAAAGCTAAAAACAAATTTCTACTTCCCCACAAAGGAGCAGTGATAGATCTCTCCCCGCAGTGGCTGTCCCAAGGGTGACTACCATGACAGAGAGCAAGAGCACCTCCCTTCTCCCTCATCTTCATATCTGGGTTGACATCATATAGTATGAAATATCCTCTTGGTCAGTTTAAGTCAGCTGCCTTAACCTGTGTCCCCTTCTGTATCTACCAAGACAGAAACATAGCACTGCAGAGCCTGCTGTGAGAAGCTAAAGTCTGGCCTAACTAAACTCATTACTACAATCTCCACCCCTTATTTCATACCATTTACATCATTCCCATATCCACACATTGCCCATGCTTGCACAGTTCTTGTTTTTTAGGGCAGTCTTTGACATCTCTGGATCTTGGGCATTATTTTATCAGGATGGATACTCTGAGCAGGAGAAGCAATCAGTCACTGGGCACCAACACCTGCTTAGCTCAGGTCTTCCTTGTCCAGTGATTCATTTGCTGTAAGATACAACTCAGAATACAAATTATTTTTTCCCCAAGGTTAAATCTCCTTGAGGCACACACAGGGTATCTCTGTCTTCTTCCATTACCCACCAAGTACATCCTGGTCCCTGAGCAAAAACAATCCCACGAATGAGTTTGCCTTTGGTTGAGGCAGAGTTAATCCAAATTGCTTTACCTAACATACCCCTCAAGTGAATTACTGGGACTTTTGTCTCCATCCACAGTGTGAAGGGACTCTGATTGGGCAGGGCCAGCTCAGCTGACGGAGCCTCTGGTGTTGACTAGCCATGTACCCTTTGCTAGGTGCTGATCCCAGGGCTTGGACGTCCCCCCACTCAATGCCTTCAGACTGGCTTTCAAGAGTCCATTACACCTTCCAACCTTCCCAGTGGCTGCTGCATGGTATGCGATGTCATACACCCACTCAATACCATGCTCCTTGGCTCTGCAAATTGATTCAATTTGCCTTCTTTCAGTGGCTTCTGCCACTTGTCAGGTGGGACTCCAAACCACTGCTTTCTACTTTCACTTCTTCCCTATAATGTGGCAGGAACCATCAGTGAAAAGGGCATAATGTGTTTCTCCTTCAGGTAACTGATTGTATGGTGGAGCTTCCTCAGCCCGAATTTTACCTGTTCTCCTTCCTCGTCATCTGCCAAACTAAAGTTCCCACCTTCAGCACAATTTCTTATGATCCCTAGGATCCCAGGGCGATTCAAGTTTCCAGTCTGGGCACACTGTGTGATCAGAGCAATCCACTTACTCCATGAAAGCATTGGTGGCGTGATGCGTAGAGGGCACCTTTCCCTTGAACATCCAGCTCAGCACTGGTAGTCAGGGTGCCAGGAGAAGCTGTGTTTCTAGAAGTGCCAGCCACCTCTGAGGCTGCTTGTATCCTCTCATAAGCTGCAAGGATCTCTTCCTCTATAGGAGTGTAGTTGGCTTCAGATCCTCTGTAGCTCCAGCTCCAGAATCTGAGTGGTCAGACTCAGGTCTCACCAGGCACCTTTTGCCAGAGGCTCCAGGAAGGACCATTATCCCTGGCTGCGGAATAAAGCACCTTTTTCACATTTGGTTCCGTTTGAACCAGTGCAAGGGCCACAGCGTGTGCAATCTCTTCCTTAATCTGTTTGAAAGCTTGCTGTTGTTTGGGGCCCCAGTGGAAATTGTTCTTACAAGTCACTAAGTAGAGTGGGCTTACGATTTGGCTGTATTCTGGAATAAGCATTCTCCAGAAACCTATGGCCTCCAGGAAAGCTTGTGTTTCCTTCTTGCTAGCCAGTGGAGCCGTTGCTGTGATCTTGTTGATGATTTCTGTTGGGATCTGACAATGTCCATCTAACCACTTCACCCCTGGGAACCAGACCTCTCCGGCAGGTCCCTTGACCTTACTCTTTGATGGTGAAACCAGCTGTCAGGACAATCTGGATGATTTTCTTTCCTTTTTCAAAAACTTCTTTTACTGTGTCCCCCCAGACAATGATGTCATAAATATACGGTAGATGTTCCAGAGCCTCACCCTTCTCTAGTGCAGTCTGAAACAGTCCATGACAAATTGCAGGGCTATGCTTCCACTCCTGGGGCAGTCAGTTCCAGGTGTACTGCACACCCCTCCATGTAAAAGCAAACTGTGGCTGGCACTGTGCTGCCAAGGGGATGGAAAGTGCATTTGCAATGTCAACAGTGGCATCCCACCTTGCTGCCTTGGACTCCAGCTCATACTGGAGCTCCAACATGCCTGACATAGCGACACTCAGCGGTGGGGTAACTTCATTCAAACTCTGATAGTCAGTTTCCATCCTCCATCAGACTTACACACAGTTCAGATGGGGCTGTTCAAGGGTGGGTCTTGCTGACTACCCCTTGGCTCTCCACCTCTCAGATCATCCTATGGATGAGGATCACAGAGTCTCTGTTGGATCAGTATTGTCATCAATGTACCATTGTGGTAGCAACTGGCACTTGTTGGTCCTTGACTCGCAAGAATCCCACAATAGAAGGATTTTCTGAGAGGCCAGGCAGGGTAGATAATCGTTCAAGTCTCTCTGTAGCCACTGTAGCTACAGCAAAAGCCCATTGATACTGCTTTGGATCTTTGAAATATCCTCTCCTGAGGTAATCAATGCCAAGGATGCAAGGGGCCTCTGGGCCAGTCACAATGGGGTGCTTTTCCCATTTCTCCCCTGTTAAACTCATTTCAGTCTCCATCATTGATACTTCCTGGCATCCCCCTGTCACTCCAGAGATCTACATGGGCTCTGTGCTTCTGGGACTTGATGGCATCAATGTACACTGTGCACCCACACCTACTAAAGCTCAGTGTCCATCTGCACAGTCCACTAAACCTGGTCATCCCTTTCCTCCTCCTGGCTGAAGGCAGGGCCTCTCTATTGCTGTTCCTGGTCAGAGTATTCACTGTCTGACCTTTTTGATTGTCAGTCAAGATGCTCAATGAAATGCTCATCAACACTGAAGGAATCGGTTTCAGTCTTTTTGCATCTTCAAGATCACTGTCTCCTTTCTGGGGTCTCCACCTCAACTATGTGGGCATCTTTTTTACCAGCTTTCTTCCATCTTAATTCTCATACCCAGGCTTCAAGCTTAGAGGTGGGTTCACCGTCCCACTTCTTCATGTCTTCCCCCTGGTCAGGCAGAAAGAGCTGTGGTTCCCCATGTGGCCTGCACTTGGGGTTTGCTTTCACTCTGGGTGGGGCAGGAGAAGAAGACTGGTCTCTTGGACTGCAGGCCCTCTCCCCAGTGTGGGTACGCTAGCAGCAGTGAAACTAGCTGTCCTTGAAATCTGATTTGCTGGCCTGTGAGAGCAAGGAGGCTTCTATACATTCCTTTGTACTCTATATCCAGGAAGACATCAGTTCTACAGTTATTTCATCCATCTTTGGATGATATATTGTTACCATCTTGAATCACTTCCCTCCACATGGGCATTGTGCGAAGGACATCCTCCGGATCAGTGAAGATGTTATCGTATTCCCTGTTAGTGGTACTGCAAATGATTTCCAGCATTGCCAATTCCTGTAAATACTGACTACCTTCATTTGCAGGAGTCCATCTTCTTGGGGAACTCATTAGATCTTCCTTGAATGGATACTTTTCTCTCACACTTAGGAGGAGCCATGTCCAGAGACTGCAAATGCCTCTTTCCTTTCCAATTGCTTTTTCAATGTTGTGATCTCTGGCAATAGATCCTAGTTGATATGGTTCATAACATTTTAACTGTTGATGGTCAGCCCCATTATTCCAGCATTGAAACAGCCAGGTTAGAATCTGGTCACCAGGCTGGCAGCTGGACTCTGCAAGTCTCAGAGTTCTGACGGGGTCTATGACTGGGTGACCTTGGTTTCCTCTTTGATTTGTCTGACTTCCCCTGTTGAAGTATCGGCTCTTTGACTTGTCCTCTCTCCTCCTTCTATTAATCCTGCTAATCCTTCTAATGTCTCTTCCTCTTTGTAAGCTGGTGGGCCTGTGGATGATTGGCTTGTAGATGGCAGACCTGTAGATTGCCTTATCCAGTTCTTTTTTTTCACTACGGGGGCAATAATGATTTCAGGTGTTTTTGTCTAGGTACCTATCTCAGCTAGACTACCTTCAGTGTCCTTTGTTTCAGTTTGAGTCCCTGCCTCCCCCATAACCTTTTAAGAGTATTGAATTGTAGTCTGATAAGCACAGGCCAGGTCCCAGTAAAGGGTAAGAAGCTGCTGGTTTTGATTGGGGTAGACTTTGCACCCTTCCATCAAACAACGTGTCAGTTTTTTTAGGGTTGAATGTCTGTTCTGATGTGAAATCCCAGGTAATGGGGCACGTCAAATGCCCTAGAAACCTGCCCAAATTCATCCACATTCCCTGCCACCCAGGAACTGGGCCCCTTAAGGCGCATCCCAATAAGTTCTCTTTTGAGGTTTGCTTTGTTTTGTAACAAGACAACAAAAATAACATCACGCTTCCCAAGCTCCATAAAGTTCTTACAGTGTTGGTTAGTAGCAGTACCATTGCTAAACAGGTTAAATGATGGTTAGTGAGAATCACTGGTGCCTTTGTTATAAAGTCATTTACATCAAAATAAGGAAAAAAAATTGTACCCATACCCCTGATAGTTTGGCACAGGATAGCCTCTACAACTCAGAAAGACTGTTAATAAAAGGGTTAATACAATAACTGGGAATACAGCCCTTGTTTCTGTTAGTAGGTTCCAACTTAGCAACACAAAGAGATAAGTAATGCTCTGTTTGTATAAACTGCCTTGGTCACCTTGGTTACTCCAGGCTGCACCTCCCTTCTCCCTTCTCTTTATATCTGGGTTGACATCATATGGTATGAAATATCTCCTTGGTCAGTTTAAGTCAGCTGCCTTAGCCTGTGTCCCCTTCTGTATCTACCGGTACAGAAACATAGCACTGCAGAGCACACTGTGAGAAGCTAAAGTCTGGCCTAACTGAACACATTACAGCTGGTCTGGCAATCTCAAAATTTGAGCAAGCAGGGTTCAGACAGGGTTATAGGAGCTGGGATTCCCTCAGTCCCAGCTCAAGTCTTCAAGGGCATCAGAGGCTCTGTTTACATGACAGTAGCAACCCATCAGGGCAGATGAAGACTTAATTTTTAAGTCTTTCTTGCCTTCCCTGCTCCAGTGCTGCTTGCTGGTTACCGCCATTTCACATAGCGTCATGTTTATGGCTGTGAATAATGCAACACATTTTCCTAGATTAGAAAGCAATGGTTGAGTTGAAGCAATAGAGAGGACAGTTTTGGGTCATCTTTCTGCACTGATTTTCTCTTATGGCAATTGCAGTTAGCCACTGTCAGCTCTCAATGTCCTTTGAAAAACAGATAGTCTACCACTGCTATAGCAAAAACCAAGTTGCTAGGAGCATTATTTTTAATTTCAGCCATGAAATGAAGGTCCCTGTAAGGCACAGGTTCCTCCACATTCCACCAGCATCCCAAAGTAACACTGAGTGAAAAAACAAGGCCGTATGTGCTTCCACTTGTAAAGGCAGAGTAACATGAATTCTCTTCTGAAACTCATAATGGAAATCACTCTGATTTTGCAATCCAGTTCATCAAAATTTCAAAGGAAGCACTGCACTGCAGTTGCCAGAGAACTGGGTTTTGTGTGGGTGTGTATATCTGACACTTACACATGTGCACAGTGGATGACGGCTGGCTTGGTACCACCATCTGCTGCTCACCTTTACAGGGGCCCACGCTAGACAGTAGGCAGAAGAAAAGGAAATGTCTTTCTAAGGAACTCAATACATTGGTGAAGATGAACAGGCATGTGTAACAGATCTCACTAACTCTGATAATCAATTTCCTAATACTGAGTTATCAGCTCTGCTACAGGATTTACTCTCCCTTGGCTGTCCCTGGGAGAAAAGACCAGGTATTTTTCAACCCATGCTCATTTGCTTCCAAGTTCAAGGAACCTGAAGTGACTAAACTGCTCTTGCAAAAGCACTGCTTTCAGATAAGTTCTCCATTGCTATAACATTAAAATTATTCTAAACCTCCAAACACACAGCAAACATTTACATGAATGTAAACCTGAAGCTTCTTGTTGATTTGTTTCTGAGCAGTGACCAGCTATCCTGGTGCAGACCACCAGTACTGTGTGTGAAGAAACCAGGGTAAGGCAAGGGACAACCTAATAGATTTGACACGCTTGCCTGCTGACAAGTAAAGGATTCATCTTCTTTGATGTGAACCAGTTTTTGACAGAGCCCAACTTAGCTGGTCAGACAAAGAGTCACCATTTGTGTACAAGATAAAAATGTGCATTTGGAAGGGGAGAGGTTCTACTCCCTTGTATGATTCTGAGTAAGTTTTCCTGAAAAAAAAAATTACATTTTCCCCTCAAATAAATATTAGTGTGACTGTGATTTGTAATACAATATTAATATTGCATTACACTTTTTTCCATGTACTAGATGAAATGAATCCTGACATAAGGCTTTTTGCAGAGAAGTTTCATTTTTTGTAGTTACTGAAATGCACTTTACAAATGTGAGACTTTCCCTCCTCCAAAACTCCTCTCACAAGTAGTGAAGTCGGGATTTTTTCCAGACTAATTGCATATAATAAAAGTGAGGCAAATGTAGTCTCACAGGACACTGTAAATACACAGTTAATAGTAGCCCCTACTTGATTTGAAATGCCTGCTTCCTGGTAGACAGATTCCGCTATTTTTTTTGAGTTATGCCAGTGCAGGTAATTTGGAGTATTTCCAGTAAGAGGTCTAGGAGAGACACTAATGTACAGGAATGCATGCTAAGGTAGTTTTCCCATATTGGACACAATCAAGAGATCCCCAGTAACCCCAGACTTATGGAAACTCTGACTAAGGAAGAAGTCCTAGGTTTCAATGCCAACTGTTGTTTACTTTGACATTGCATCTTCAGCCCTGTGAGGTTGTTTTTGATGCTGGAGGGGTCATTACTGCCTCCAGTGACAGCCATTACAAACCTCATGAATCACAGGCAATACTGTCTATCAAGGTGCCCATCTCTAGGTAGGATCCCAGTCCACTGGGCTTTTATGACAGATTGGCAGTCCTCTCTGATGCTGTTCCAACTGAGCAAAGTACAGTTTGCCAAGGATGGCATGCAGCTAGCAGGACATTTTGTTAATGTTACAGCTGTTTTAAGGTCTGACATTGCCAGTCACTAACACAAAAATTGACATAGACTCATTCAGAAACCTGAAATTCATAAAAAAAGATGTTATTGTTTACCAATATGTGAAAAGGAGCTGACTACACTCGTGGAGCAAAGGAAGAAACTGAGAGGCAAAATTTTGTAAAGGGGATTTTTAGCTAGTTAAGTAATGATGGTGAAATTTAACATCACTGTTAAAACTGTCTGGACTCAAGGGTGCCCTAAAGTATCCATATCACTTGTTTTGATAGAAAAATGGAGAGGTGAAAACCAGTTACATTTCTAATTTTAAATTTATTTCAAATTTGGTGTTATTTATATTGTAACACTGTGGCAGGTATATATGTAAGCTGCTGCTTGTGCTCTTTCTTTTTGGTGAACTGACATCAAACAAAGCTGTGTTTTTCTGCACTGAAACACATAAAAATAATAATCACTTCTCTGTAAATTATTTTCGTTAAGGATTACTTTCCATTTCACACCTTATAATGCCTGATAATACAAAAATTGCCTGATAATACTTTAGTTACCTTATAATATGAAATAACATTTTCATACTTAGGATTAGTTGGATATTGGATTGAAAAGGTTCATTAAACTGAAAAAGTAACACATAATTTTCCCTTCCACTTAAAGGATAGAATTGTCCCTGTTTCATTTAGTAGATGGGAATAGATTTTGACTGATCTAGTTTACTACCTAGGTCTGTCTCATTTGTGAAACATGTTCGTTTTCTTCAGCAAAGTCCAACCGTAACAGTACAGACACTTATGATTAGAGTCACAACACTGATGTCATCTACTCATGACCCACCAGCAGAATCAGCTCCAATGTTTTGGAGCTGTTTTGTGTCCCACATTTTCCTGCCAATTTTAAATAGACTTTCAAGGCAGCTACAAGACAGATTTCCTTTCTTTTCTTAAGCTGTCCTATGCGACGTTGGGGGAAGGGAACAGTTCCCGCCGGTCCTCCGGAGCTGGGGAGCGCTGAAACGGGGTGGGGGGCTCTTTTCAGTCCGGGAGATGTGTGGCTAAAACAAGTTTATTGCAAAATCACAAGGCTTTTTAAAGGTCCTGAGAGGAAGATGCTGGAACCGGGACTGCCTTGGGTAAGAAACGGGCGAATGGGAGGGCTTTACGTGATGACTAGCGAATGGGAAAGATGAAACGACCAAACCCAATAGAAAACCAGGAACTGGGGATAGACAGGATAGACAGGTGCGATAACTAATAGGGTAAGGACAGGGGCAGAAGCCGCCAGGGGTGGCAGCCACCTCGCTGCATGCTGCACCGGCTACGTGAGGCAGAGCGGTCCCGAAGACGGTGCCTCCCGCGCTCGGACTGGCGGGGGCAAGCCTCGGCAAGTTCTGGCTGCTGCCATGGCAGTGCGGGATGGGGGGCACCCGGGCAGGGGCGTTCCGGCACGGGAAAGACAATGCCCGCACCTGAGCGGCAGTGATGACTCATGAGGGAACAATGCCTCTGAGGAAGACAGGGGACAGGGTGACAACAATGCCGGAAGGAGGATACAGAAACTTTCTGAACTAAAACCTGTACAGAGAAAACGCATAACTTTCAAACTCCCACAACCAAGTCTCTTGTGTATGCACCTGGTCAGGTCTGCTGCTTGCTGGCACCGTCCTCCTCGGGGGTGCATTTTACCATTTTCCCACACTGTCCTTCTAATTAAATTTGGCTTTCAGGGAGGAAAAGAAGCAGAGGGAGACAAATAATTGATATTCTTGCCCTCAAGGTACAACATGTTGTCAGAATTTAGAATATGGGAAAAGTATGCTGGATTGATTGCAGTTACATGAGTTACAGAAGGATTATCTATCCCCCAAATAGCTTTCATGATTGTGGCTTGCAGTATGTGATCTCTGAAAGTTCAGATGTACTGCTGCACAGCGGCTTGCAAAGGAACAGGACAACTTGTTTATTCCTCTGTTGACAGTTTAAAAAACCCCACATATAAATCAGATTGTGAATTTCAGGGACAATGAGCAGCCAAAGCATGCTGTGGCACACAGGAACATGGCAGACCCATTTCTGTTCATGGGCAATTTCAAAAGCTATTCTGAAAACACAGGTATATAATAAAATATATGCATCAAAGTAATGATCAGTTGCTTTCTAAAGTGTTAAAAATATGAGAGGGTAAATGTTGTGGACTTCTATTAAACAATAGCAGAAAAAAATTCAAACTGAATTTTAGTAGATTTAGCAAACCCCTGAGTGTCTTAAAAGGTTAGTAACTGTTTAGGAATGAATACTACAGATCTTCCTCAGGCAGGCCATTAAATTAGCATAAGCTGTAATGTCAAGAATGTGCTGTAAAGAATCCTGCAACAGTTTCAAAACAACAACCAAATATGACATGTATTTAATAGGCAATTACTTACAGCTTAATGTGACAAGTATACTTTTGCTATAGTTCAAGACACCAGCTTCTTTTATTTTATTCTTCTCATTACAATTGATGAAGAAATAAGAGAAGAATTACAATGCAAAGGGACAAGCAAGGTACAATTGCCATGTCTGCTCCATGCTGGGTTGCAATCCCTCAGTGGACCGTCTTGCATCATATAAGTAATTTACATGCCCCTGGAGTATCTTTTATTCCTTATTCCTTTATTTAAATTGATGAAGTTTGGTTTCTGAGCAGCATGGAGTTAGTTTTTACAGTTGATTGCAGAGTGAGTGTAATGTTTAGAAATGCATTATCGCAAAAGGAATATTCTCTGGAGCTGTATCCTCAGCTAGAATACACATAGAGGGGAGAAGGGGCCTGAAAAAGCCAGCCCTTTATGACAATGTGTAGGGCAGTGTCAATTTTGTTGCAGAAAAGACCCTAGCTGGGGCTATTTATATTAGCATTCAGCCTTTGTTGAACACCTCCCTCATAATATTGTGCTATCTCTACATATTAAAAAGCATTTTGTTTCTCTGTACTCCTCATTAAGAGAGAAGCAACTGATTATGCCCAAGAGTGGTATTACTACTATTCAGCTCCCACCTCACCTATTGAGCATTCCCAGACCACTAGGTCTGTGGTTAAGTAACATTACCATAAATTTTCCAGGGGAAAGACTACAACACAAACAGACTCTTGGAGAGAAAAAAGGTGCCCTAGCTAGTGGCTAGGCTTACACATAATGCCCCTACATATTAAGCTCCTTTCATATTCAGAGGACATCACTGGCTGCTTAAAACCCGTTTGTCTTAAGGCCAGAAAGGAATCTGCAAAGCAAGTGTCATGGCACCTTTTGGCACAGATAGTGCTGGGAGATAATATAAGACTAATAAAAATCAATAGATTTAAGATTACTGAACAGAACTGTAAAAAAACCTTACAACTGTTTTCTCAGGTATTTGTGCAACTTGCTAATGGAACTGTATGCTAAAAACTCTCTTAAAACAACTCACTCTACTTTTTTTGCCTCTGATAAAATAACCAGATTTTACTTCAGTGTAGCTCCTTTCTCAGTCACAAAACAAGAAATCTTTTCTTATGCCCATATCAGCTTTCATCAGTGACTTTCCATGTAGTACTTATATGCTGTTTTGAACAGACACTCTCCAGGCTTAATGAGACCAAGCAAAACCCCACATTAATTCAGTTTTTGTTCTCCTAGGACCCAGACAAACACATCTGCAGCATGTGACTGCGCCAGCACCCCTTGAGCCCTGCTTAGCTCTGCTCCACTGTGGAATATATAGATGCCCTGTGTGGACATTCTTCATTTCACTGATGTGTTTTAAGCTGTTGGGGTGGTGAAGGGGAAGAGGGGGGGTTCTCCTTTTGTGTCCCTGTGAAATTGAGTTTAAAGTCCTTAAAATCTTTGATGGATTGTGCCTTACAGGATTACAGTAAATAACTGCAAAAAGGCATAATGTGGAACACATGTCACAGGGGTAAGGTTTTCTAGTTGTAGAAAGTATTGGGAAAGCAATGTGAAAGTGAAAGCTGCATTTGTACCAAAAATTATAACAGTTATAAATGTCTTTATAATTATTAAAATTATTTTTAACAGTTATATCTATCCAGTCTATCAAATTACAGACAAAAATATGCAAATAATGTGACCAATAAAAGAGGAAGCCTATTGCCATCACCTTTATTCAAGAGTAATAATTCTATAAATAATTGAAATATATGTTGAGGCTCACTTGTGGGAGGTAAGGAGAGAATAAGGTGAATAGCAGTTCTTTCCTTTCTCCAAACACAATGCCATGCAATGAACTGAGCTCCAGAATTCCCAGGTGGGTTTCCCATGTGATAGAGAGAGTTAATGTGTGTTCAGTGGTTCTCCTAAGCAGTAAGTCAGGCCTCTGCAGAGCAGCACACAGGAGCAGCTGCTTCTGCTACAGTGGCAGGCAGGACAGTGAATAGACTCGTAAAGTTTCTCCCGCTGAGAGTCCTTCACTTTCTTGAGACAACACACGGTTTTTCAGCTTAAGTATGCTATCTGTAGCTATGTGTATCTTTGTGTAGAAAGCATACTTATCTCAGTTAGAGCTAAAGAGTCCCTAAATTTCCACTCATCCCTGCATCAAGTGCAAAGTTTTCTTGCCCTTATAAGCAATCAAATAATCTGCCAAGCACAGAAAAACAGGTAGGCTCACATGACACTATTTCTGATGAGAACAGTAGAATGGAAGTAACTGAGAAGCTGACTATGTTAAACAGTGGCAAATTCTTTTTATCTGTGCTTGTCCTCGTCTTCCATCACAGTGATGACTTCATAATGGAAACATACTACAGTCAAAAATGTTAAAAGGAAAGAAAAACTCACTGCATGAATGTCAATGCACAGAGTTACACACATGCAAAACCAGTTTATTCAGGGTTTATTTCCTTTCTAAGTGGAGGCCCCATGGCACTGCTGAGAATGTGCAGTAGCATACTTTGTACTTCACTGACTGGGATTTTGGGATTTTCTGTGTCTCTTTTATTAATGATAAGTAGTTAGTAAATGTGTAAATCATGGCACATTGAGTTAATACAGAAGAGTACCCACTGTGGTATTCTAAGTCTCTAAAAGTGATTCTTAAACTAGCTGAGATGTAGTCTAAGGTTGCTTGTTGAGGCTTAATTTGACTTACCAGCTATGATACCATTTGTATGTGAAGAGAAACAGCTGCAGTTTCAGTTACTAAAGCTGACTTGATCACTTTAGAAAGGGATCACTTGAATCAACACAGATACATTCTTTTTCATATCCATTAACTGTCCCAGATGAAAAATGTTCCAAAGCAAATAAATTAAGGAAAACCCAAGCAATAATAAAAGTATAGCATTTCAGCAAATGGAAAATTTTCTGTTTCTGAAACCACTGAGAGCCTCCTCCACCTGAGTGACAAAAACCTTTTTATCCAGTTATGCACCTTCTGAAGGTGTTCTAGAGAATGACACCACTCCCTGTGACTGACAGTTACATATACCACTACCCCTCAGAGATGGCAATAAAAATCCAGGCCCAGAAGAGGCAATTTTGCCTGCTGCTGGTTTGGGTTTTTGTTCACTGAAAAGTGGGAGCCACTGAAGTAGAGTCTCACATATGCTCCACTACTGGGGGCTCCACACTTAAGCGGATGATTTGCAGGATCTCATGCAGAACTGCAGCCGAGGGAGACAAAAATGGACTGGCCTTTGTATGTTCAGGAGGCTGGAAGTGTTACCACTCTGGGGATTCCAGTGTGCTTTTCTTCCAAGCAAAAGACCTATCACAAGCTTAAATTAAGAAATAATAAACCAATTAATGTTATTGTTAGCTCCAGTCTAGTGAACATTAGGCAAAGTAATCACGTTACCGAAAGGAGAAATAAATTTGAAATTAATTCCTCTGCACATGCTTGGAAATCACAGTCAGTCCCACACCATTATCTACCAAGCACTTGGAAAGTGCTGAGGAAAGAAATCCTTTTAACTACTGTGCTGCAGTTTCATTATTACTACTTTTGCTGGTGTTGAAGGGATATGAGGGAGGTGATTGACTCCCTCTGAATAGCTGAGATCCCTGGGCAAAGCCCTCCACATATCTGGCCAGCAGCTACTCAAAGCTTACGTGGTACTGACTTATGGCACAAGAAATCTGAGTCCATCTTTAGATAAAACATGCTGGAATAACACAGACCATCCATGGGCCTTTTCCAAATTTGGACAATGCTTTGGTACAACCATCTGCATCAGTCCACCTCACCACAGGACAGAGCCCAAACAAAGGGGATGAAGGACGTTTTTGTCTGCCTTCTAAAGACACATTTCATCAAACGCGGAACATGGCAGACACACTGCCAAAGCTCCTTCCTCCAAACAGCTTCAGGGAACAAACACATCCATTTAGATTTTCAGTAATATTTTTATGTATTTCATTATACAGAACAGAAATCTTAAACAAAGAAAACTCAAAGTAAGACAAACAAGGCAATCTGTTTGCTTAACCTCAAACAGGTAGAGGAAATCCTCCCATGCCAAGACTGTCATGAAACAAGTGTAACAAAATAGTCTGAAAATTTGTTCCTTTGCACATCTTTCCTCTCACAGTGTTTACCAGCCTACTTAAAAACTTTCTAAGTTTCAATTTCAGTCAATTTTTTTTTATTTTTTAAATACAATAGGCAGAATTCTTTCTTCAGGAATAATATAAACAATGTAGCAGGATGATGTCCCAAAAGGCAGGTGTGTTGGCAGGTTGGAGACCTCAGAGAGCATAGGTTTCACATTCAGTCAAAGGAACCAACAGGAACTGTATGAGCAGAGCCAAGTGATGTCTTCACTGAGCATTTTAATGAGGCACAATGGACCATCCTTATTTTGGAAACCTGACTATTCAGTTTACAATATAAGATACACACTCAGCCTTTAAACTCAGATAAGCAGTAGAGACTGGCTGCAGGAACAGCATGTAAATAACAGTGCTTAGCTGGAAATTCAGAATTTCTAATAAAGAAAAGTAAAGTGTTTCTGCACATATTGTATCTCTTTCATATAATACACAGAATAGCATTATAAAGGAAATGAAAATAATCAAGTGTACCTTTGTTTATACATGCGATGTAAGATAGGAATCTATTTTCCATGATGACACTCTGATTGTGTGAGAGCTTTTGAGCTATTGAGAGTCTTGTGAGCTATTAATAAGTCTGTTAGAAACTGATTTCAAGTAACATCTGTGGCACCTAGAAATTTAAAAGAGGAATTCAAGTGTGCAGGTAATTTGGAAATACACAATGATTGCAAGAAATGGATTTGAACTGAAAAGGAGTGCTTCTCATCTTTTGACTAAAGCATTTTTTGAATCTGTTACTACATTACTACCTAGGAAGCATAATGAAACCCAGTGAAGAGAAATTGCAATGGGTCACTGCACAACTACTTCTTTTTCCTGCTACTTGCTGGAATAAAAGAGATCTCACTCCACTCCTGACAGACCTGAGAAGATACCAGTCATCACCTCATGAGCAGGGAGCTTATCACAGGCAGTTGAGAATTACAGCTACCTAAAAACCCAATGTCATAAGATTCACTAATCAGACAAACTACCATCTGCTCTGGATAAGAGGATGTGGAGGAGGAAGAAAATATAAATGGCTGCAAAGAAAAGATTGTAAGAAAATTATTTTGGCCAAGTTGGTGCTGTAGCACTCAGAGTCACCATGACATGAAATGTATTCTCAGGTAAAAGCTGATGCTTGGACACTGACATCCCCAGAAAGAGTTCAGTACACCAGGCAGAATAGCAATGATAACTTAAGTGCTGTTGAGGTAGAAAAATATATAAGGTTCTTCCAGGTCAGCTGCTAGGAAATGGATGTCCCTTCATCACTTCTAGATCACTTATAAGAGGTGATCAATGCATTCCAGAGACTTCCTGGGTTGCCTGTGCCTTGCTGGGCTGACGCTCCAGCAGTTACCAGGGTGGCTGAAGTCCTCAGTGAAGACCAGACCCTGTGAATGTGATGCTTCTTACAGATGTCTCTGAAGGCCTCATTTGCTTGCACTTTCTGATAAAGCGCTCTGGAACTGACACCCACTGCAATGCAGTGCTTATGTTGATGTGCTCACTAACCTTGAACCACAAGCTCTCAGCTGGCCCTCTGCCCATCTGTCATGGCAAAGCCCCATTTGTTCCCAGTGATCCCACAGAAAGGGTTTACAGAAACCCTTTACCATCATCTTCCTGGCTTGGCCCTCTAAAAAGCCTGTGTTTATCTATGGCAATAATCCTGTCATGTGGGCTGTCCCACCACATCTGTGTGATTCCAGTAAAACCATAAACCTGCAGAGGCAGACAGACATTTAATTCCACCTATGTGTCCCACAGCCTGTGGAGAGGCAAACACTTCTGACAGGCAGCCAATCATCCTGGTTTCCTATAAAGGGTGTGGTAGCTTTCCCTTGCTATGGTGTTTAGTCTGAATATGGTGCTATGCTGTTTAGACTGAAAGCCCTAATATGCAAGGGCCCTGCTGATCCAACACAGGCTGTACAGAGTCATTCAAATCAGACTATTCATATTTTCCATTCCAGTAATGGAATGTTACCATAGACCTTTCTAGCAAACTCCAGTATATATGCCCAGATCTATAAAAACAAAAAAAAATCACACACTAGCAAGAAATGCCAGTTCATAATAATGACAGGCTGCACACTAGCAAAGAGCCAAGTTATCTGCCTCTAGTAAAATTCAGTATGCCTCCTTGAACATTAGATTACTGTTCCTTTATTAGAGGCCGTTTGTGAGAAAAACGCAGTGCCATTTATTGTCACGTGCAATAATTTTGGTTATTTGTTATGGTTTCCTGTTATGAGAGTGGCTGCTCTGAAATACCCAGCTGATGAATTTTACAATCCCCAATGGAACTAATGATGTATGCAAGAAATGAATCTACTTTTGTATTTGTACAGGGAATCATTTAATTTGATTGGCACTTTTTCTTTCCTCAGGATGGCTGTACATCTGCCTACCTATGGAAACTAATGAATGAATGCCTTGTTTTGTTTGGCTTACACATGCAGCTTTTGCTTTACCTGTTAGTCTGTCTTTATCTCAGTCTATGAGTTTTCCCACTTCTACCTTTCCAATTCTCTCCCCCTTTACATGGCAAGGGCAGGAGCAAATGGCTGTGTGGGTCTCAGCTGTCTCGCAGAGTTAAAGCATGACAGAACCATCCTTGGCAATGGGTATTCACTCCCCTGACCCAGGAAGGGCTGATATATCTGGACACAGTTAAGGTAATATGGTCATTAAATTGCCTGACTCCACCTTCAAGTCAGGTACACAGACATCTGGAGCCTGGTGATGTAATCACACTGCACCTGCACCTATTTTCTTTGGCACCTTTCCAGTACATGCCAGAAAAGATAATAATCCAGTTTCTAATATCTGTCTATAAAAGAAACACAAAACAATTAGAGAAAGGTCACAGAAGACAGTTGTAGTGAATGGGATAACATCAGGCTCATGTCCTGTCATTAGTGCGGTCCTGCAGGACTTTATCCTTGGCCCAGTTCTCTCCAACATCTTCATAAATTACTTGGATGCAGGACTGGAAGGTCTACTGAGCAAGTTTGCCAATGACACTGAATTGAGAGGAGCTGTCAAATCCCTTGGGGACAGGGAGGCCCTGCAGAGAGATCAGGCAAATTACAGAGATGGCCAATCAGCAACAATATGAGGTTCAACAAGGGAAAGTGACAGATTCTGCACCTGGGCTGGGGCAACCCTGGTTGTGTGTATAGTCTGGGGAACGAGAGGCTGAAGAGACGCACTGTGGACCTGGGGGTCCCATTATGGCAAGTTGAATATGAGTCAACAGTGCCCTGTCATCCAGGAGGGCCAACCTTGTCCTAGGGAGCATCAGGCACAGCATCACCAGCTGGTCATGGGAGGGGATTGTCCTGCTCTGCTCTGGACTGGGGCAGCCTCACCTTGAATGTTGTGTGCAGTTTTGGGCATTGCAGTATAGGAAAGATACTAAACTCTTTTAGAGTGTCCAAAGGAGGGCCATGAGGATGGTTATGAGTCTAGAAGAGAAGCCATATGAGGAGTGTCTGGGGTTACCTTGTTTGTTCATCCTGGAGAGGAGGAAACTGAGGGGAGACCTCAGTGTAGTCTTCAACATCCTCAGTGAGGAGAAGTGAAGGGGCATGTATTGATCTCTTCACTCTCATTATCAGTGATAGAACTCAAGAAATAGCATGAAGCTGAGTTGGGGGAGGTTTATGTGTTAGATTTTAGGAAAAACTTTTTCACACAGAGGGTGGTTGGGCACTGGAAAAGGCTCCCTGGGGAAGTAGTCACAGCACCAAGTCTGCCAGAGTTCAAGAAACCTTTGGACATTACTCTCAGGCACATGGTGTGTTCTTGGATTGGTGCTGTGCAGGGTCAGGAGTTGGACTTGATGATCCTTGTGGGTCCCTTCCAACTCAGGATAATATTTGATTTTATGATTCTGTGATTATTTCTCTTGGACCTCCAAAATGCAAGGAACAGATTTTCCTTCATTCCTTTTACCAGCCAACAACAATAACTTCAAAAAGTGGGAAACAGAAAAAATCCAGACTTCTGTAAATTACAGTTTCATTCAGGAAGCTTCAGAAACTAGAACTCAGGAGGTTTAAATGACCATGGATTAAAACCAACATCTTCTGCTGTTCTACCTAAGCCTAACATATCTTATGAATACATCTCATCCCTCACTAGGGCTGTGTAAGTCTTAATGATTTTAGAAACTTCAGGAAATGTGTCTTTGCCTACAGAATCTAACAAATAAGAAATCTGGAGAATGAAAAATTATCTAAGGAAATAGAAAAATATTTCCCTTACATTATCTGGATTCCACTTTCAGAACATAGGAAAATTCCCACTTCTAAGGAATGTTATCAAACATTTTCATATGGAAAAAAAAATTCTGATTAGGGTGAAGACGTGGCTGCCCATTTTAAGAAACACCTCAATAGCATTTTTATTGTTATAGTCAGTAAATAATTTGATGAAAACACAGCAATGTTAGTGAAAAAGGAGAAATATCAAGACTATTAATTTGTAGATGGCATAAAAAGAAAATCATAATCTCTGCTGCTAGCTGAATACAAACAGACGTGTTAAAAGTGCATAATTAGTGTCATTACAACATGTTTTGACAGTTTATGTCAAGCAAATTAAAAGGATACTCAGATTGCTGTGGTTGTGAAAAAGAGAAAATAATAACAAATGCACTAAGTATGGTATCATGTTCACTCTTTATTAGTTTAATTATCTGAATGTTGTTTTATGTATCTGTGGTTTTCCAGGACCATCACGAAGTGGGACTAGCTATACTTTGGTAATACAGGGACTATTTGGTCCTGAAAGAACAAAGTAGGAAAGATATAGATGGGAAAAGCTGTATTTGCAAGAGGAAAGATGAAATACAAAAATTGCGGAAAATGAGAGTTCATAAGTATGGTATTAGTAACTTAAAGGACTCTGTCCCCGCATTGGTGATGCCATCTCCAATGTGACATCACTCTGGAAGACAGTGTGAAGCAGTACATCTATCACAGTTCAAATAATAAAATGTGTCCAGTTATTCAGAGTTCCTGTATGAGATGTATTAAGATTACTGGTGAACTACTTTCTAGAAAACTGAAGTTACTAAGCTCTTACTATTTTTTGCTCTCATACAAGTTTGTTTGGTTCTCATATGTATACAAAGAAGGGACAGATCAATCAAAACCATGGAACATAGGATTAGGATTCCTTAAATCCTATATTCTCTGTATCAAGTTCATTTCTTTTCATGGCAGATCTAACAAAAGGTTTCTCCCTCACCCTTTCATTGCCTTTCCCTCCTTGTATATTAATCTGAGCCTTCATTTATAGCAATAGAAATATTTGAGGAGGCTCAGTGTGAACTGGTCTTGTTGCCTCAGAAGTCAAATTTTGGTGCTTATGGAAGTCCCAGTATAGAAACCTAAAAAGCATCCTGTATTGAAGACACAAATTGTTCTTTAAATAATTCAATTATTCCATTTCAAATAGCAGGAAAAACAACAGGTGGGTGTTAATGACAANGAAATCTTTGTCTCTTTATAATCATCTTATGGAAAGGCAAGTACATTTTTGTCCTGATTATTTTTAGTAGAGGGAAGAATCTTACTGCCTTTCTCTCCAGCATGGTAGCTGGAATAGGACTTCAGAGTAAAATTTCAGGGCAGTATTGTAAGAAAACATAGATACTACAGTACACTTTGAGTAGTTTCCATAAAAGTAACAATTTTTTTTCCTGCATCCCCTGAGTAGCAAAGCCATTTCTGTTTTCTTCTCTAGTCTCACCAGCGCACAGAAACATCTGTAGACTTCTTATTGTCAGAAGGGTGTAAGAATGCCTTTCTTCTGCCCACTCTCTGAATGTTTCATTTGTGCTCTAAAATACTCAAAACTTTTTTATATCCAGTTAAAACTTCCACTTCACTGAAATCTTGAAAATATGTCCAATATTTTTAAGTAATTAATTATGTGTTGATATCATTGAAAAAACTTTCCTTATGGCAAATACCCAGGCAAAATTTCAGCAAGTTATTGATGACATCTTGGTAACCAATGAACACAGACCTGAGCCATGAGCAATATTTTTTGGATAAGCTTTTCTGCTTAGCCTAGGCAACTGTAGTTTGAACAACTTAAATTGCCCTTTTTCCCGTTTTGTCCATTCCTGTGTCCTTGGGATGCACCGATTTAGAGAAGCTGGGCAAGGCTTCGCCTTACTTTCAACATGATTATCTAGGTGATTGGGAGAGACTACAGTTAACCACATTCTGCTTCCAGCGGCCTCATCACAAGGCTCCCAGCATCACTTGTGACTAATTGACTCCCAGTGCCTGGAAAGAGTTTAAAGAGGCAAACAATCACAAGCTACAATGCGGATGCAACATTTTGGTACCAAGTCTCACAGATTTGACAGCATAAATTTATGTGTGGCTTGCCCTAGGCAGAATAGTCTTCCTTTCTGAGGGTTAGTTAAACAGCTCACAGTCGCTCTGTAGTCCTGGAGACTTATGGCACTGAGGGAGGATCTCCCATTACTAGCACAGCAATAAACATCTATTTGTCTGAGCATGAAAAACAGTTAATTTGCTAAGTAATACTTGAAAGTAAAATCAGGAAATGTTTCAAGGACATAAAAATCTCCGTATTCATGCCACTGAAAGTAGCTATGTTTACCATATCATGGCAACTATTCTCTTTGGGAAATCCTGTGACAAACAGCCTATCACCAAGTCTGGATTTAATCCTGTCGTCTGGACTATTGCAGTGAAAAACAACAGCTTGTCAGCAGCAGGTGTCTGAATTTAGGTATCACTTGCATTGAGCCAGGCTCTGGAAATACTGTAAATCCACCACTTCAGTAAACACGTTATCTTCAAACCTGCTGCAGAAAGCACTAGCACTTGCATTAAGACTGAATTGTATGCCTTCTTTAACAACAGGGAAAAAAGGAACATTAATTGCTACCTGTTCAAATGTGTGCAGCTGCTCGATCTCCTAGATCACAACCAAAATAAATGATCAGACTCTAATGATCATCTGACCTCCTCATGAAGAAAAACAGAGAGCTTTTCTGGGTGATAACAGTGATGTAACTGCTTACACACAGCAGATACCTGCTCAGAGCGGTGATTACAATCTGTTTGTCAAAGCAGCCAGCATCCAGCTGAATGGAAGCTTGCCACACCAACACTTGTTGGCACTCCAGACTTCCTACTCCCTTACACATTGTACACTTTTCATCTGACTACTGCAAAACATGAAGTCTCTGAGTTCTCAGAAAAGATTACACTTCACAAACAAAGAAATAGAAGAAGCCTCAGAGGTCTATTATTTCATTAAAAACAGCAAGTAGAGGTACTTGTTAACACATTTTAAATAGAAAATGCAGAGTCATCCCCAGAATCTGCAGTAATTTTGATGTACCCATCTACATTCAGAATTTTGGGCAGCCTAGCACAGAGGTGAAATATAACAATTAGCCAGAAGAAAAGTTCTGTTCAACCATATTTTTCAGTTTACCAATAATGACACTGTGGGAACAGTTTCAGAAGACAAATACCTTCACCTGTCATCTCAGGCTCTTTCTTTTGTCTTTATCTGAAATTTATGATATTTAGTTACCTAAATACATGAGAAGGGGGACTCAGGAAGGAGTAACTAGAAAAGAAAATGTATAGGTTTCAAAAAGGATGTCTATTGATCAATCTTTAAAGATTCCAGAATACATAAGAAGTATGATGAGACAGGAAAACCTGAATATTTCATCCTTAAAGTTCTTACACTAGAAGAGTTTGCAACACATAGCCCACTTATTCCGAACTTTAAGGTTAATTCTTTGTTAAAATACGTTGCTATTTGGGACTGCTTATGCTTTTCAGTATACTCTATACTCTCAGACCCTATTTATTCTGTGAAAGCCAAAACTCCCATACTAACAATGAAGATGTCATCTATTGTGATGAAATAAGTCAGCAGTTGAAGGCTTCGGGATCTTGGCAACAAGGCTAATCATCATAGAAATCCAAGGGAAAAAATTCCAGGGCAAAAATGTTTGGAAAAAAAAAGCATTTCAATGGAAAAAAAATATAAAAATATGAAAGTTAGTGCACTCCCATGTGAACTTCAGAACTTTTCAGTAGTCTTGGTTTATGGGAAAGCCTGTAAAAGCAATGTTAGATCTATGTCTACCATGAAATTCTTTTGACATTATGAATCTTATGGATTGTTTGACGTATCCATTTTGAAAGATCTCATCAAAAGAAAAGCTTTTAAAGGATTTACATTTAACATAGCATGGTACTTCATTTGGATAACTAACAATCAGCTTGACCAGAATCCTAAAGAGTTTGAATACTACATATTCTCCTTTTCATCAAAAGCTAAAACCTCTTTTATCTCCCCCAGTAAAGCTTCTACAGAATTCAGCTTTTCATACAAGTGACATAGTCTTAAAAACTCTTCTTCATTTTTAAATGAAAGTCTTGTGCTCAGTTTACCCTAAAATTGTGCCCCAAAAGAACTGGGGCACAATTGATTGACTAGGAAAAGAACTCTTAGATTCTTTAAATTACTGAAGTCCTACTCAGTGAGTCTAGAGAGGGTAAAGGTCAGAAAAACCATGCTTTAGAATTAGTAATGGTTGCAAAAGTGGCACTATGAAACAATTTTGGAAGAATTACAGCTTCATCACAGCCCCTGCTGTGCAGCAGTAGTACAGGTTAATGAATCTCACAGCCGTGCAACTTCCTCTGTTATCTTCTGATGGCTCACAGCTGCACTGAAACACAGTACATCCAGCACCAGGTCTCATGCAGACAATGAAATTAAATTATGTGCCTGTCACCAGTCATAACTGTAAGGGAAATCATCTCACACTACTTTAATTGCAATTATGAGTGTGATTACTCCATTTAACACTAAAGGTGATCAGAATTTTACCTCACCTTTCAGAATCAGTCTCATACACACACATGGACATGATAAGGGATGGAACACCTCTCCTATGAGGAAAGGTTGAGAGACTTGGGATTGCACAGCTTGGAAAAGAAAAAGCTTTGTGATGACCTAATTGAGAGTTTCCAGTACACAAGGGGAGCCTACAAGAAAGAGAGATTATTTATAATAGCATGTAGTGGCAGGACAAGATAAAATGGCTTCAGACTAAAAGTGAGAAGGTTTAAATTAGATGTTAGGGAGAAATTCTTTACTGTGAGGTGGTGAGGCACTGGACCAGGTTGCCCAGAAAAGTTGTGGCTGCCCCATCCCTGCAAGTGTTCAAGGCCAGGTTGTGTGGGGCCCTGAGCAACCAGGTCTAGTGGAAGTTGTCCCTGCTCATTGCAGAGAGATTGGAACAGATGATCTTTACCATCCCTTCCAACCCAAGCGATTCTATGGTTCTTTGTTCTATGATAACATCCAAGAAAAGCAAGTCTAAGAGGAACTCCTAGAGCAACCTCTGTTGAATCACAGATGGCCACAGTGCGGGATAGTAGGCATTTGATGTAGAACAACAGGGAAAATACAATTCTTTCGCCTTTGTTGTGTGGCACTGGTCAAAATCTTTCATCAGCCTAATGATACCATTCAGAGATCACACACAGAGAACCACCACACAGTGCTCTTATTTACCTCCCCCTTGCTTTCATAACTTGCTTACAACACTTAAATACATATACTGAGACTGAACTTGTGGGCCTTGTGAGTTCTACAATTGTAATGTTTAGGTCATATAGCTGTAGAGGGAAGGACTGGAACAAGCTTTTACTGCTCTAGAAGAATCACACCAGTGGTCTTGCAAAAGTGTACATACTTGACCTTGAGGGTCCAGAGGAGCAGTGTAGACTGCAGTGTCCAAATGCAGTGTGCTCCCATCCTCTGTCTCCCCAGTCTGCTGAGCTTCTCCATTGAAGAAAGAAATATAGTTTACTTGTAGCACAAAACACACAATTTTGCAGAAGGATGAAAAAAATCCCCAAACCTGAACTGCTATTTCCTGGTAAACAAAAGAATAAATTTTAACCCCCCAAACAAATAGGGCAATAGATAACATCCAAATAGGAACTCAAAGATATTTTCAGAAAGAAAATGCTATTTATTCTCTTGTGATTTAGGGAATTTGTGTGAGATTACACTCCATTACATTGCCTACTAGACTCTGTTTTGCTGTGAAACAAGAATACACTTCAGTGAAGACTATAGCACAGTCTAGTGCCCAAGTCAGCCCTAAAACTGTAGGCTTGGCTCATAAATGTACATGACGGAAATTAATAATAAAATTTTTATGTCAAGGTATTGTCCATAACAAGACAGCATGGACACATCTCGTGGAAAGATCAGTACTTCAGTCTTTTGAACAAATCAGCATAATTAAAATTATTTTCACATTTCTTCCTGAAGCATTCTTGAAATTCAAAATCCTGGTTCTTGAAACTAGACTATGTTATGTATACATATTTCTAGCTTCTCTTTGAAGAACTGTTCCTTCTTAGCAGGGTTGGTATTGAGGGACATTTCCCATATAGTTGATTAACACTGTATTTTCTCTATCAGGTCAGTATAACATATAACATACTCAAGTAAAAAAGATCACTAAGGAAGAAATACTGTTGTTCACATCTGAACTTTTAATTCATTTTCAGAAAATAAAAAGAGCTCTATGTCCTTTCCATCTAAGGAAAAGAGACCCCAGGACCTGGGTTTCGCATTTCTGCTCTTACCTCAGATCACAGATAGCTTACTCACAGCTGTCTCAGTTTGTGATGAAGCACACATGTGCAGACAGTCTTTGAATCTCATCTGTTCCTCCCAGAAAACATGGTTCCTATGATAAAATCTAATGCTGAACCTAAAATTGTGACTGGAAATCTACAGACACACCAGAAAGCAGGTTCCTTTGTGGCAATGCTAAGAGTAGAAAGAGGTAGCAGGAGCAGAATCACATTTCAACTGAGACACTGTAGGAAAGTAAGAATATTAGCACAAAAGCAATTCCCATCATTCTTGATAAAGCTTGTCCAATTGATTGCGTGCCATCTTGACCTGAAAAAGACTTAAACTGAGTTCTTGACCCTACATGTTCCTCTTTGACAAAAATATGAGAATTTTTGGGCAAAGCTGTGAGAGTAAATGGCAAGTGTCACTAGTTTAAATTTCACAGTATCATTGCATACTTTCACAGGGTGTACTATATTTGTAACAGTAAAAGCATGGAACTTGCATTTGTATATAAAAACCAGATCATACTTACAGATTACATGTGTTTGTGTATTAATTGAAATTAATTTAGTTTATGAATGAACTGAAAAGATACACAGGCACCTTAAATAGATTTAATTCAATCAGGCAGGATTTACATAAAACAGCAAGAACTGTACTGAACAACTTCAAAGCTAAATAGTTCTTAATGTTGATGGGAAAAACAATCAGTGGAGTGTTTCAGCTATGGCACAGAAGGCATACTTAGCATGGTGCTAATTAAGGTTAGTAGCAACAGTGACCTTAGCCTTGTTTCTAATATGTCTAGAAAATCCTAGAAATCTAATACAAAATGGGAAAAATGTCTATGGAAATTTCTGTAATTTAGACAATTTGAGGCTCAGTTCTGTTCTGCTAAATTCAGCTAGAACATTATACTATAGCTATTTGTCATCTTGACCAACATCTCACAAATTTTGAGATGCATAATTTGCAAATAGTTGACAAACAGAAAATGCTGCTCTTGTCATTGAACTTTCTTTGCACGAGGCACGTACTTTTCCCCATGCAATTGTAGTAATCAAAAATGGAAAATATTAAGAGAAACTGATTCCAGACTTACATTTTTGGCTTTTGGGCACAATTTTGCCTTCATCTGCATTCATGAATTCCCTTCTCTTCCCAATCTCAATGCACTGGACCTATGTGTGAAGGGCAGTGAAATAGTCTCATAGACAACAGAAAGTCCACTGAAGTCTGTTGATGTCCAAATGTAGGGCTGTGAGTAAAAACGCAGCCCAGAACATCTGAGATAATCTATGCTCAAATTCAGTTTCATTCATTGTAAGCAAGGGTAACTATTAGAGATTCTGGGGTTGTGCTTGTGCCCATTCCTGTTTCTGCTTTTTTATTCAGCAGTGCAACAGAGGTTCCATGGTATAGGACAATTCTGAAGACCTTCTTCCATAAGCAAATCTTGTGACAATTAGCAGTCATTCTTCATCCACTACTTCAAACAAATTCTATCCTCAGAAACTGAAGGACCCTTTCTCCACTTAAACTGATAGCTTTTTGGATTTTAAGGAGTCACAAAGTGATCAGGTGTCCTCCCTTCACTTTATTCTATTGCTTATATCACTTGCTTTTAGTGCTGATTTTTCATTCAGCTGAAATGCATGAAATCCAGATCTTTGAAAAGACAAGTGTATTGGGTTTGCATGGCCAGGTTTTGGTGGCAGCAGGGCTGCAAGGGAGGCTTCTGTGAGAAGCTGCCAGAAGCTTCCCCCATGTCTGGTAGAGCCAATGCCAGTGGAGGATCCCATGCTGGAGCAGGTGGATGTCCAAAGGAGACTTTGACTCTGTGGGAGGCCCACCCCGGACCAGAGTCCTGGCAGGGCTGTACTGACCTATGGGAAGAGAAGTCCACACTAGAGCAGGTTTTCTGGGTAGGACTTGTGGCCCTGTGAGGGACCCACACTGGAGTAGCCTGTGCCTGGAGGACTCTACCCCATGGAAAAATGACCCACCCAAAAAATTGCAGCAGTTTGTGAAGAACTGTGCCCATGGAATGGACTTGCACTGGAGAAGTTTGTGAACGATTGTCTCCTGTGGGAGAGACCCCCTGGGAGCAGGGGAAGGACTCCTACCCTGACAGCAGCAGAAAATAATATGTGATGAACTGATTGCAACCCCCATTCCCATCTCCCTGCACTGCTGTGGGAGAGGAGGTAGAACTTGAGAAGAAAGGAGGTGGGGGTGAAGATGTTTTTAATATTTATTTTACTTCTCATTCTCCTGCTCTGATTNGACTTGCACTGGAGAAGTTTGTGAACGATTGTCTCCTGTGGGAGAGACCCCCTGGGAGCAGGGGAAGGACTCCTACCCTGACAGCAGCAGAAAATAATATGTGATGAACTGATTGCAACCCCCATTCCCATCTCCCTGCACTGCTGTGGGAGAGGAGGTAGAACTTGAGAAGAAAGGAGGTGGGGGTGAAGATGTTTTTAATATTTATTTTACTTCTCATTCTCCTGCTCTGATTCTGTTGGTAATAAATTTAATTAATATCCTCACTTCAAATCTGGTTTGCCTATGATGGTGATTGGTGAATGATCTCTTCCGGTCCTTATCTCAGCCCACAGATCCTACATTATCCTTTCACTGCCCTGTCCAGTTGCAGAAGGGGGAAGTGAGAGAGCTGCATTAGTGAGTACCTGGTGTGCAGCCAGTGCCAACCTGCTACAACAAGAGTAGGGAAGTAGGATGGCACTCACAGCTAGATACACTAACTAATGTGGAAATATTTAAAAACTTATTTGGAAAGACACTTACAAAGGTTTAACTTCTCTGGAAGATGGCATCACACATCCCAAAACAGGAGGAGGAGAGAACAAAACAGTAGTGTTTTTCATTCCTAAGCTTCTTTCACAGCTTTGTGTGATGTTTTATCCACTTCTATGTTTTCAGAAGTCAGTTTCTACTCCTTCACTTTGTAGTATCAGTCTCAGCTGTGAGCTTGCCAGCTGCTTCCACAAGGGGTGTTTTTCCAGAACTGTCTAAATATCTGCAATTCCTCAAATCATGCCACCAAATCCATTTTATATACTGCAAAAACTAAGCACCTAACAGATGGATGTCACAAATTGTGCTTTCTAGCTGCATGTTAGCAAGACACAACACACAAGCAGCTTTTAAATTTGCCTCATGGCTTCTCACTTTCCCTCTCTTGTTCCTTGTGCTTGTCTCCCAATAAACTTTGATTAAATAAAGCACTCAAACTTGCCATTGACTTTAAAATGTGGTTTTAATCCTCAGTCAAGTGGCCTCCTCCCCATCATGAACACACATGTGTATAAGTGCACAGCAAAATACATATTCTGCTGAACTGGGACATTGCACTGTAAGTTTTCTGAGGAGGCACCAGTCTTTCCATGAACTTGCAAAGCACTCGACAACAAGACTTAAGCCTGTGCTCCTCAATGAACAGCAATCAAAGTGTCAGGAGCTGCTAACCTTCATAGTTTGCCAGCCACATAGAACTAAGTGTGAATCCACTGATGTCTTTATACATTGAAGAGATTTGCTGGGGAGTCATAAAGTCTAATATGACACATTTAAATACATATTGGTATATGGTAGAGAGAAGGTCCCCCTACCATATTTCCAACACCAGAGGTACTATAGTCCCAGCTTATTCCAAGCATCTGCATCTTCATATCTGAGGAGTAAGAGATATTGCAAACTGGAGTACATCGTGGGATTTGAAAATTTGCCTCTAAAGGAAGGCAAGGTTCACATTTTCAAGGTGGACAACATGTCCACAGCATAAAAATATCTAGATATACTACCAAGGCTCCTCAGTCTTCTTTAGAGGAGGATAGACAGGTACAGTAGCAATGGTAAGTTTACCTTGTTTATTGAGAGACTCTTTATCAGTCTGACTTCGTATGGAGATTATACAAGTACATAAAGCTGAGATGTTCACAGCTATCCATCAGTAAAATTTGGCTCATGATCCAGTAGTTCCTGAATTGTCTGTGTCAATGTACCCCTCTTTATGTGGTTCCCACTAAGTTAGTGGATTTACATGTGCTTGCCACTATGAGAAGAAGCTAAGGTTTGTTTTTGAGACTCTTACATATTTTTGAGGCAGCATGGTCCACATGTTTCCCATTCTAGGTACGAATACATAGATGGTATCAGATGTTGACCATTGTACAGAAATAACCTAGGCTCCACATTGACAGATGTAGCTGATGAGGTCATCAATACAGTTTAGAGATGGAAAGAGTTTGCTGGAAAAAAACGTCACTTTTTCTTTTTCTCTTGTTTGAAGTCACTGAGCTTCAGGGTTCAGGGGAATTGTTGCTTTGACTTTATTCTTCTGTAGACGGGTGGCTGCCTGCCAGTGGCAGCTGCATGTGGGATCATTTGCATTGCATGTGGAGTCTCTTGTTTAAAGGGAAGCTCTTCCTTCCCTTAGATCATCTGCTTCTTTAGTGTCAGGGCCACTGTTTCACACAGATTTTATTCTTCCTTTAATCTTTTCTTCCTGCTTACTCTGTACTTGTTAACAAGTATCCAAAGCCAGGTTTGGCAGACTCCTCTAGGGTAGCTGAAAAAGGCAGTCAACGGACAAAAGGGAATTATTTTATATTCCTGTGGTTAGAGACTTATACAATCGGATTTTTGTAGTGGACATATGCTCTCTTACATCTTCATGCTGCAAGCAGGAGTCTGAAAAACTGTCACTTACTGCATGCAGGGCACAGAATGAATATTGAACTTGTCTTGGGAACAGCATTCTGTGTTTGCACCTCATGCAGACAGTGGGGTACCCCTCCCAGAGCCCCACATCAAGCAACTGAATGCCTTTCATCTCCTGGAGCAATGCAACTCATTTCTTTTGCACCTGACAAATCAGGGGCAACCAACTATTTTAATAGGTTTTGTGGGGGGAGTAAAGAGTAAGGGAGAGAGGGAAAAGGTTCCCCTAAAATGTTATTATAAAAGCTGTGACTAACATATTAGCAATTTGGCTTCATACCCTACACACAGGAGAGTGCCTGAAAGTAAAATAAGATGAAGTGACTGTGATATAACTCAGACACTCAAGTCCAAACTTGCTGAATGTTTGCCTTTTTCAGATCTTAGGCATACACTGTAAACACTCTTTTCTAGATTTAGAATATAAATTGTCTCTTGTTGCCTCCACCTCCTCTTACTTCCCTCCTAAGACTTTGAGTATGCAAGAGTAGGTGCTTTCCTGTTGTCTGATACAGGTTTAAGACTCACTATGCGTGGCCCCTCTGGTTAAAAGAGCCAGTAAGACCCACCCACAAGCAATGGCTGCCTCTCAATTCCAGTCTGCAAAGCAATTTTGCCTTCAAAAGGGAATAATCTTATAAAATATAATAAAACCCACAAGTGGGCAGACCTAACTAAAGTGGCAATAGCATTTTAATACAAGCCATCTCATAAAGTAGAGCAGACATGGTTCTAATAAAATCTTTCTTATTGTGATCCGCTAAGCTGATGAGTAACAGAGAAGGGAAATAGACTTTTCAAAAGTCTTGTTAACCTTCTGTCTGTTTAGAAATGCCTTTGCATCCTCTGAAAAGAATGGAAGAAAAAGAAATAACAGCCAGCACGAGAACATGCTAGACACTTTGTGAGATCACTGTGTCTTTGCTAGATATACTCACCTCAGTGACCGACTAGAAAAGCGGAATAGGGGAAAAAAAAGCACAAAATCCCAAAACCAGCAAGAGGAGGCATGTCCAGGTGCCTAATCTTTGGGAAGGTAGCCAGATTTCATTTATAGCCAGCCAATTCAGATTTGCCAGCTGAGACTCTCTCCCCATCTGTGTCTGCAAACTGGTACAGACGTGGGGAGTCAGAGTCACAGTGAATTACTGTGGAATACCAGTAAGCACTTATTTTTGATTGTGAGACATTCTAAAAGCAATTTCTATGTATCACAGAAAGAAAGGAGGGTCTTATTACTGCTTGTTTTGTAGGTGGTTTCTGTTTTCATTAACACAGGGTCTGTTAAACCCCTGGTGTACAGTAACTGTAGATTCCACTTGGTGCATTCCCTTTGAAGTCAGTTTGCTTTTGTTCTTTACCTGACTTGATTCAATTTTCTACAAGCTAATTTGTATGCAGCCCTGGTCACAACCTGCCACCCAGAATTCTGCATGTGAGTTTATTGGCAGAGAGAATGAACTTACTGTAGGGACAGAGAAAAAAGAAAGGAAGAAAGGAAGAAAGGAAGAAAGGAAGAAAGGAAGAAAGAAAGAAAGAAAGAAAGAAAGAAAGAAAGAAAGAAAGAAAGAAAGAAAGAAAGAAAGATAGAAAGAAAGAAAGAAAGGGAAGGAAGGAAGGAAAGGAAAGGAAGAAGGCAATATTATACCTCTAACATGGTGACAGACAAAAGGCAGGGATGAAGCCACAAAGAACAATTAAAAATCAAGCTTTCTCTAAATTTTCTGTGTTTTTCAAACTATTCTGTCTTTTTCAAGCTGTGATATCCACCAACAGGAACTTAAAAGTCCTGCAAAACCCTGAAAGACTCCTGGATTCAGAAAAGCAAAACAGCAAATGATACATCTTGAGAGCAGAAAAAAATGTGACCTAGAATTCTGTCTGCATTACAGAGTTAGTGAGACTTGTGTTCCCTCTGCTCTGCTGTCACTTTTTCTATTATCTGCTGTACATAACTTGGATTCAAAGCTGATTTGGTGGCGATGGTAGAAAGATTTTTGTGTATAGTAGTTATTGCTCTTATATCAAGGCCACATACGGAATTTTGCCAAAATGTTACAAAACCCAAAAATTAAATTACCTATAGAATGATCTCGGTGAATTTTGTTTTGAAATAACTTAGAAGAATCAAATTTAGCCTTAAACAGACAGTGGACTTTTATAAAGAAATTCTAAAAACAGCTGGAGTTATAATCTGTGGAAAATATTTTGGAAGGAATATTAAAACTCATACTTTAGGGCTCAAGCCAATATTTACTATGGGCCAAAATGAGACTTAATACAGCAAGAGGGAAGTAATAGGGCATCTTAATCCACATCTGCTTGCTGTTATTTTCCACCACTGTCTTTGAATGGTCTCACTGATGTAAGAGACAGGAGTCTGGAATAGATGGATCTGAAGTTTGATCTGTTCAGACAATGCTTGTGTTTTATTAGGTTTATCTTGTTTAGCAGCAACAGTGTTTCTGGCATTGCACTGTTCCCAAATACAGTGAGCCCTGACTAAGCTGAATCATCATGAGATTGAACTGATAGGGGTGGGAAAGAGCAGCACTCTGCAGAGCTCATCATTTCTCACATAGCACTGCCCTGAAAGCTTCTGTCCTCATCTGGCCCTGTGCTCAGGATTCACATGGTCTCCTCACAGCATCTCTGAGTGAGAAGCATCTTTCCCAAGACTGCCCTTGAGAACACATCAGCCCTTTTTGTAGGACTTTGCAGTTCATTTCTGGCACCAGAGATTTTAAGCAATTTCAGAGTTGGTTGCTGCATTTCCCTGTAAGGAGGTGCAAATTCCCCCTAAGCTTTTAAATGTTGTGCAGTAGGACCACGCAGAGACCTTCCCTACAGCTCTCACCTTCCCCCAACACTCCAAGTTCAACACTCAGAGACCAGCCTGGGAACAGCCCAATTGACCAGCAGGCTGTCCTCAGCCTGCACAACCCACCATGACTGTGCTCCACATGCAGCTACAGTTCATGTCCAGCCTTACTGAGCCTTCCATACATGTTACTGACCTCTCAGAATCAGTCCATTGCACCTGCTGTTCACATCTGGACAACAAGGCTGAGAAGGAGAGTACAAATGGTAGAGCATCTTCATTTCACCTGAGCCTGGAATAGCCATTTCCCAGCCAAAACATGACCCTGACTGTAGAAGTAGGGTTATCCAAGGATACAGCCTCCTGGTGGGCATGACTCCCCAGAAATTCTCCCAGAACTTTGAGACCTTTCTGGAGCTCTTGGGCTCCAGGTTGAGGTGTGGTGGCTGAGAGGCTCAGCTTCCCCTGGCTGAGGGGTTAGCCATGCCTTTGTGATTCACAGACTCAAGTCAGAGACAATGGCGGTGGTCCCCCTTCTGCTTTGCCTCAGTGTCCTCTGTTTAAGGTCTGGCTTCATATCCAGTTTTGGTGCAGTTCTCTGTATGTGACAAGAACCCAACAAAAGCAGAGATAATTCCTTCAAGTTATGTTGTGAAAATGGCAGATGAAGATGGTGTTTGCAATGGTTATGTATATCTTTTCTTCAAACAGATGAGTATCATGGAAGCATAGAATCATTTAGGTTGGAAAAGACCTTTAAGATGACAAAGTACAAGCATTAACCTTGCACTTCCAAGTCTATAGTTGTTCAGCTGCCCAGAGGCCAGAAGGCCTCTCCCTCTCTGTTCACTAAATGATTTCACTAAACCATGAAGCCATAACTCTTAAAGCATGACACTTGTCATTTGCTTTATGGTGCTTCCTTATAGCTTCCCACCGTGAATTTTAATGCCATTACTGCAAGGAACAACTGATTTATTACTCATGAATGGTTCCTGAATTACAATTTTTATGTGCTTTTCAGTGAAACACCGTATAAACTTCAATCCCTTTGCTTAAAATAAAGTCCGAGGATCAATGTGTAAGCAGTCTCCAACTTAAATGAGAAAAGAACAGATAAAGCCACTTTTTTTCCCCTCAAGATCTGATATTCCCATTTCACACTTTATCTAAAAGTAACATCATGCTTCACAGGCCAGACTTTCCTCACTCAGAGACTTAGCTATTAATTTTTTTAAACTGGAAAGGAACAGGCATTAAATGTCACAAGTATTATTCAAGCCTTTGACAGCGTTTCAGAACGGCTCATTCAACACTTGAGTAAGAAGTATTTCCGCTAATGAACATTTTTTTTTCACCTAGATCTACAATTTTTTTAACTATTTTTCCTTATTCAAACATTATTCAAAGCATTAAGGGCTCAAGTGAGAATGGATTTATTTTCTGCATCTGGCTTCATTTACCTCAATTGTAGGGATCATAAGACACAGGCAACAAAGTTTCTTGTTGAACCTTTTTATTTGTCAGATATTGAAAGAATGAAAATAGCTAGCACTAGTGAGCTCCCAATGATGCTACTGTTGATAGAGCATTTTAGACCTGTGAGGAGAACTATTTTAAAACCATTATTTGTTACCCAGATCAATAGGTACTCTGGGCCATGCTGCATGTTCAAAACGACTCATTATATCTCCTACATCTCTAGTAGCATCTTCGAAGCTAAAGTACTTCTCCAGAAAAGTCACAGCTTTGACAATATTCATGACAATCTCTCCCAAAGATGCTACCAAGTGAAAGTGTTTAAGATTCAGCCACTGCAGAGATCTTGTACAACAGCCCTGTCTGCAGTGAGACCGCAAGACTCTGTAAGATTAGTGCTTTGTGTTTTAGGTCAGGTTTTCCTTCTGTGCTTGTTTTGGCTGAGGTAGAGTTAATGTCTTAGATTCATGCTGGAAAGAGCGTTGATAAGTCAGGTATATTTTCATTACTACTGAGAGCATCAGGGCTTTTTCTTCTGCTCATACCACCCACCAAGAGAGTGGGCTGAGGATGCGCAAGGAGTTGGAACGGGATACAGCCAGAACAGCTGACCATAATTGACCCAGTGGATATTCCCCATATGTACTGTGCTCAGTATATAAAGAGAGGTGGAGAAGGAGGAAAGGAGGACAACTGAAGTGATGGTATTTGTCTTCCCAAGTCACAGTTACATACGATAGAGCCCTGCTTTTCTGGGGATGGCTGAACACCTGCCTGCCACACGGGATGTGATGATTGAATTCCTTGTTTTGCTTTGCTTGTGTGGCAGCCTTTGCATTACCTATTAAACTGTTCTTAACTCAGGAGTTATTTTCACTGCTACCCTTCTGATTCCTTCCCCCATTCCACCAGGGAAAACTGAGCAAGTGGCTTTATGGTGCTTTGTTGCCATCTGGGTTAAACCATGACACACCCCAAACATTCTAACAAATGCTGTGTGCTGACTCAGTGCAGCAGAAGAGGATAGGAAAGTGTTTGCTTCCAGTGCACTTCAGGTGATTTTCTGTCCTTACATAAGGCTTCAAAAAGTTTGCTGATATGCCAATACCTGAAGCTGACAGACAGGGCATGTGGAAGTATCTGTGTAAGTCATCCCCATTTTCTTCAGTAAGAGCCATGAAGAACATTTCTAAATCTGTAAATCATGATGACATTGCCTTTGTTGCCCACAATGCTTATTAGAAGTATGGTTTGTGGTTTACATAAACAAGGTTATGCACTGTCCAATATTTTAGGAAATGAGTTGCAGTTTTTCAACATTTGCAGCATCAAAGCTAAAGTGTTATTTTGACAGTTATTTCAAGATACTGCCTCTGTGCTTGCCTTGTCACAGTCTCTTCTATTTCAAGCCACTATATGTATCTACAATAAAACAAAGTGACCAGTGCATAATGATATTCATTCATTCTCTCCCCGTTTTGAACTTTTATCTGTAAGACAACAGTTTCCCCATTGTGATGGATATGTGAAGTTGTTTCAGTAAGTTACACTTATTTATACAAAGCTTTAAATAGCAGCCTGTGTGCAAGCAGTTTGTGTCGTATATTTAAAGACCTTTTTTGATCCTGGACTTGTATACAGCATACATTACAGTGCAAACAAAACAGCTCCTGACACCCCATAAAGAAAATGTGTTACACAGCTGAATTCAACAGAATAGACAGTCTCAGTGGTGAGCTTAGCCACTTGCTTCATACACCAGGCCAGGACAGCTGGTCCTTCAGCAGCACATACCCTGACAAGACGAGCTCCTGGAGAAGACTGAAGGAGTATTTCTGAACTTGTTTGCAGGTTCTTCACCTGGTTCACCTGCAGATATATAGCACCACTCAACTGATTTGCACATTGACTCCTACTGTTTGCAAGCACATGCTGAACAGTGCGGGTTGGGATTTACCATAGACCAGTACAGTAGCACAGGCTTTGCAGTAATGTTGCAGCCATGTTCATGGTTGAAGCTCTCCGTTGTGCATCCTCCTGTGTGAGCAGCATTCTCACAGCAGCGCATTTGCAGGTAACTGTGAGCTACATCAGGGAAGAGATGGCTTGCAATAAAAAACCTTATCCAAAAGATTTCTTAATTTTGAATCCAGGCAAGGTGCCCCATTGCACCGGTAGAGCTGATGGGCCAGTCATTGGAAGGAGGGAGGAAATATTTATGTTAATATCACCCCTTTCTACCATCAAACCACAGTCCCAGCCACTTTTAATGCTGTGTACAAATCCCAAGTCATGTAGTGGCCATGGTTTTGTTAGTAAATCTTTTTTCAGCTGGTTGGTCGCCAGCAAAATACAGCAAGTCTGCGGCTTCTAATTGCAGGTGATTGCATTTGATTGTTAAGCTGTGCTTCACATTCAAGCTTTCAAACAATTGTGCTCTTGCACTGCCAAGCATGCAGGTATCCAGGAGCGTGGAGGCACCAGTATTTGGACAGGTCCTGAACACACCCATTATGCTTGGAGAACTTTGTGGCTTGTAGATGTCTGGGCAGAAAACTAAAAACAAAAGAAGAATTTCTGTCTTGGAATTAGCTCAGCTTGTTTATAAAGATAGTCCAAATGCATACCTGATGAATGTTTGCTCTTTGAGAAACTACTGCTACTATCAAGCATTTGATGGTAATAATGAGATAGTGAACAACTGTCAAGAACATTTATTTAGTCTCCTTCCACTTTCATTCCTCTGTATCCAGGCTAGTGCTAGAGCTACCTCACAGCAGTAGCTGATGGATTATCTAAAAAATTGTTCAAGAGATTTGGAAGGGGTTTACTAGTCCAAAGCCAGTGTACACAAGAACTAGACAAGCAATTTGATATTCCTATTTCTTTCTAGAAGCAAATGAGTTTGTTATGGAGGTGAGCCAAGAAGTATCCTAAACAGTGCCTAATATTTTCCAAAGTCAGAAACTACTAACAAGAAAGCTCCTTTCTACTGCCAGATATCTGAGGCCAAAAGGGAACATGAGTAAATTGCATTATAAGAGAAGATAAATCCAGTAGTTTGGAGGAGAGACTTTGGGGCCAGTGTTGCCTGATAGGTACATGATGCCTCATAGAAGTGGTATACCTGCTTCTTTAAGCAAAGCATTTCAAGAAACTACAAGAAAATAAATAGATTGTAACTCCTGATTGCTATCTCATTAGCTAACACTCAGGGAGAGGGGTGAGGAAGTAAGAGTTCCTGGGATGATAGTCTTGCTCTTAATTTCAGCTGGTGTGAGCAGGACATAAATAATCCTTTTGCTGATTCCAACACATATGAGCACTATTTACCTGAAAACATTCAGGTGGTCTCTCTCCAAAAGTTAAGTTCTCAGTAGAAATCATTTTGCCTTCTTCCCAAGGAGACATTGCTGGTTTCACCACCACTGTGGTTCTCAAGCACTCCTCACAACCAGTTATGGCCACCTCGCCCTGCCCTCTCCTGAACTTTGGATTCATTACTGCAGCCCACTATACCTCCTGAGGCCTGCTATGCCTCTCAATGTCTGTGAACCTGGGCAGATTTCATACCATATGCCCCCTCTCTCCAAAGGCCATGAGAACACAGTGTATTTCCCCCCAGCAATCATCCTTTCCTGAGTGTTCCTCCTTCCAGCTGGCTGCAGCATTACAGGCCCAGTATACCACCTTCATACATGCCCCTAAAATGCACCATCACCTGGTGACCCAGCCCGATGCCCAAGGCTGTCTGTCTCACATTACCTGCTTAAAGCCGCTCAGTAAAATGCTCTGCCTTTTTATTAAAAGTACCTTGATTAGAGGTTGCATTATAAATTTAATAGCTCGTTCATTCTCTTAGAAAGGGAGCTGCTTTGTACACATTGTTATGGTCCATCTGATGGCACAAAGCCTGTTATAGAGAACTGAACTTACTGATGATTACGGATGTGTCAGCCCTGGGCATTCCCACAGGTTAGTCATGGTTCCTACTAGTGAATATGGACATTTGTCCTCTTGATAACTAATAAACAATAATTCATGGCAACAGAAAAATAACTACATGTCAAGGTAATTATACTGTGTAGATAAAATACATCTAAATAAAAGCACTGTCATTAATGCAAGATCAGTAAGAACAATTTAACCATCAATAACTTTGTGGGTGTGTTCTTTAGGGATGACTAGTTACAAGACAAGGTAACAGCCCTTTAAGTAAGGCAGTCACAGACCTGAGTGGCAACCAGTTAGTGAGCACAAAGGCATGACCTTGCAAGACTTTTGGAAACATCTAGGCAACATAAAGAAGTTATTTGCTTAGCCAGTAAGGAAAGATGTACTTACGCACCCTAGTCTAGCATATAGTAATTCTTTCAGTCATATATACACTAGTGTGCTATTCTGATTATTTCAGACATCTTCCAGTAAAGGTCACTGTTCCATGAAATGTAGCAAGTTTTAGAATTAAATCCAGTCTCAGTTAACTCATGCTCTGATTTCAAAGATTCTTAGGTAAGAGGTCAGTTATAAGTTATAACGCTCCTTGAAGCAGCATGAATTCAGGGGGACAGGGTTTGCCTGTACTCAAAAAACTCTTGTAGCTACCAATGCTCTGCCATCAGCCTGGCAAAAGGTCATGAACAGAACATTTTCACTTGGCTGTGCCTACTCTTCTCTAGTGGTAGATGCAGACAAAAAGCACCACATAAAATCAGAAACATATGATTTCCAACTATTTCTTTTGGAACAGGTATTCCCAATACTGTATTGCCTTGTTAGCTTTGAAGAATAAGGCAATTTTTTGAGTAGAAAATGCTGACAGCTAAAATAATGTGCAATAAATAATGATGCAGGAAGATGCTTTGCTTTGAAGAACAAACAAAATTAATGAGAATTTAGCAAGAAAGTGCAGACTTCCAGCAAAAAGGCAAAAAGGGCATAGAAAGCACAGGTGTTCTCCCCAAAAAGGACATGAGGGGAAAAAAGAAAAGGAAAAAAAGAAACAGATCTAACTCACAGTGATGAGAACTAGTATCTTTTGCTTATGGTAGGTATTACTGGCATTTTTCACTGCTCAGCCAGAATGGCAGCAGTTGATCTCACATGAAGACTTAGTGCTCTTGAGGTGCATGAGAAAATCACAAGCCTTGCTTCTACATAGTGCAAGTAGAGATGTTGCCCATGAAGAGTCCTTGTAGTCGCTCCTTCAGACGACAATTTACTGGGATGTGTAAACTATGTCCTGAAGTGTTCTGGGGAACCTATAGCCAGGATCTGCTTGGCTCCATTACAGTTACAAAGTGTGAAGGAAATTTTAGTGATGAATATTCATACTATTACATCATCTGAAGAGGGCTGGGGGCCACTCCTCCCTCTTGACTCAGGGAGCTGAAGGGGAGAGGAGAGAGGAGTTTGTACAGGTCAGAGTTTTTCCTGAGTCTTAGGAGCCACTGGAAGGTGTCCCTCCCAGTGCCTGAGACAAAAGATAAGGCAGCAGCAGGAACCAGGAAAAACCCTTCTTGCTTCAGTTATGGCAGCAGTGCAAATCCTCTGAAGTGGGTTCAGCTTTCTCTTTGCCAGGGTCCCCGTTGCTGCCACACTGCCCTGCTGCCACTTGACTTGCTGCTTGCCCACTGCCAGAGGGCTGCATCCCCCATCACCCCACTCACTGTGTTGAACTGCCACCCATGCTAGAATCCCTACTATGCTGGGACCATCAGAGATAGCAAAGGTGAAATGAAATCGCTACTTCCCACAGCCCAGCCAACACATGGCAGGGTACAGATAGTCTCTGAACTTCTGTCATCACAGCAGTTAAGACCTGAACCTAACCAGGCGGTGTGGAGTAATCAGTTTGTTAGTGTGGCTCCTTATGAGCTTACTCCTGGGTTTTCCCTTTGTTTTCTTTTGTGTGGTTGGGTGGATGAAAAGGTGGTTCAGTGGAGAAGATGTTCCACCATCTGTTTTCCCCTTTTGTTCCAGGTGGATGGGAGCACCACATGCTTTTGGTGGATCTTTGCTTTTGTGGTTAAACCATATTCCCCTGTATTTTTGTAGTTACCACTATTTTCTTTTAGCAAATATTTATTTTTTCACTTACACCTCCTTGTACTTTTTGTCTCACTTATATATTGGGGGAGGGGAATAAGAGGGGAAGGATTTAATCTTACTAGAGTTCACAAATATATTGTCTTTAAACCAAGGTGCTACAGAAACCTGGGCTAAAATTTCTGCCTTAACATCTTCTTTTGAATGTAGATATAATCATGGAATCATAGTCATAGAATAGCCTGGGTTGCAGGGGACCTTTATTCAAAATTATCTAGTTCCAACCCTCCTACCATTGGCAGGGACACCTTTCACTCCATTCAACCTGTCCTTGAATAATTCCAGGAGCAGGGCATCCGCAGCTTCACTGGCCAATGTGTTCCAGGGCCTCACCACCCTCACAGTCAAGAATTTCTTCCTAATGTCTAATCTAAACCTACTGTCTTTCATTCTGCAGCCATTCCCCTTTGACCTGTAACTATGTGTTTTTGTAAATAGTCTCTCTTATCTTTCTTGTAGGCTCATTTCAGGGATTGGAAGGTCCCAACTAAGTCACCATGAAGGCTTCTTTTCTCCAGGCTGAACAATCAAAATTCTCTCAGCCTTTCCACATGTGAGAGGTGCTCTGGGATGCTTTTCATCAGGTCCCATACGCTTATGTACATTCAGGTTCCTCAGATGGTTATGAATCTAATTTTCACTTACAGTGAGAGAGACTTTGCTCCTCCAGTCCCCATTCTGCTATTCATCCACTTGAGAGGTGAGGAAAGAGAGATTGCCACTGAAGACAGGTAAAAAACTTGTTGAGTATCTCAGTCTTCTCTTCATCCATTGTTGCCAGTTCTCCAGCATTCTCTATCAACAGGGTACACTTTCTTAGTGTTTCCTTTTCTGGTTAACATACTTGTAGCAACCTGTCCTTGTCTTCTTTGCTTTCCTTGCAAAGTTTAGTTCCAGTCTCACCTTGGCCTTCCTCATTCTATCTCTACACAACCATACTGATAAATACCTTTAAAAAAATTACAAATCCTTGCCCAGGTCCATTGGAAGGAATATTTTCAAAGGCACAGCAGGAGGGTCTTACATGTATTTTACTTATTCGCATTGCCTCATCTTACCTCCATCTTCTGAAGAGTCAACAGAGATGCCACAACCAAGGCAACCTGTCTTCCTTCCCCTATCTCCTGTCTGGGAAACCTCTTTTCTTATTGATTGTTTCAATGCTGACTAAGGGGGCATGACAAGAGCAACCTAAATAAGATCTGAAAAAGAGTCAACAGAAGGCCCTGAAGAGCAGTGGCGATGGAGGCAAAATTCCTCTAATTCACAGTAAGGCAGTTTGAGCAAGGTTAGGGAATGAGGAAACATGACAAGCCAAGAAAAAAGCAGCTGCAGCAAGCAGAAGGGTAAGCATGCACTCAGCAATCTTCTGTTTCCTACCAGCTATTTTCCCCTCCTTCACCTCTCTCTGCTCCTGCTCCTCTCATGTATTTCATTTTTAATCTGCTGCTTCAGTATTTCTAAACTGCCTGACAAGAGCATTTAGGCTGCTGATGTTAGAATTTGGGTGTTTTCAGTTCCTTCTGATGGTTAAGGACTAACAAAGATTGCTCCTGAAAAGTAGAGCAAAACAGAACAAGCCAAGCAAGATTGTTTCATATGGAAAAAATACTAGGCCTCAGAAATGGAAATATTTTACGGGCTTCCTGTGGTTTTTAAAAACTTTCCTGTTGAAGATTTTCCCAGTCCAATACAAATTTTTGGGCAGAAGCTTGTGGGATAGCTTTTAGTGGAGAGTCTGAGTCTATAAAGCCCTGTCCATGGTTACCATATTGAGCACATCGTTGTAAGGAGAAGAGAGGCTGTGTACAGGGAGCACTAGTCTGACCAGAAGACAGTGCAGGCATTAGAAGTCCACTAGCTTAGACAAAAGAGAATTGGGGGGAAAAAAAGTCTCAATCTCTGGTCCATTCCCACCTGTTCTACAAGGAGATTATGGTTGTGCTGACTCCAGACTAGAGTACTGTGGATTGTTTCCTTACATTTGCCAGACTATCTGCATACCTGTGTGCTGGCTGAAGCTACATAGATCTGTGGTAGCCTCTGCACCTAAACTTGTTCCAAAGTTGTGAAGCCAGGGAAAGGTGAAATAGACATGAGTGGCCCCTGATGCTTGACATAAACAGATCTTTATACAAACTATGGTGGTTTTGGAAAAAGCACTGCATTGAGACACCTGAAACAACCCATGCAAGAGTCAATGGTGTTTGTAACTGGACACCAGTTCCTTTATACACACATGCTGTACTACCTATTTTGGATACATTCCATGCTACATCTTTTCATATTCACAGTACTGAAGCTTGGAAAGTTGCTGTAGGAAACAACATATGCTATTGTACCTAGAGGCAAATGCCTGAAGTCAGTTCTGTTTGCTGTTGATCCTTGACAGGCAAACTTGCTGAGGCAACACAAGGGAATTGAACTGTATTTTAAGATGACAGGTGTCCTGCAATGCCACGGCTTAAAGACTCTGAGTGTTGTAATCTTCCCCTCCCCTGGCCACAGGTTAACTCTTGCCTAGCAAATGCATTCTTTTTCCAAAATAACCACTTTTTTTTTTTTTTTTGCAACAGCAGAACAGGATCCAGCAGAGCTTTTTGCCAAAGGTGGTGTGAAAACTAAAACTGATGAAGACCCAAAGAGACAAGACTAAATGCCAGCAATGTGTGAGTGCACACAGTTCCAGGTGCTGCGTGCTACTACGTGGTGCATGTAAATGCACCAGGTTTGTAATGAGATATTTATTTACAAGTGTCTAAAATGTAGGCCTGCAAGTCCTTTTGGAGATACCTGTGCTAAGGAATGCTGCAGTCAACTACAAATCTTAACTAGAAGGTGAGATTTGGGTGCCCAGTTGCAAGCCCTGTACTCTTATCTTTTCTGGCAGATTTAGATACCTCCTTAAAAGCCTGTTGTGGACCCAACTTTCAGCAGCCTTGGTCTCCAGCTGCAGCTCAAGCCAAAAAGTTCAGTAGGACTGTAACATTTTGAAAAGGATGTGCTCTGTAAGAACACCTGTCTGCAAAAAACTCCACATCTCTGTTTTCTCACTTGAACTGATGCTCACAACTTGCATGTGTGCTCTTCTAAAATGGCAATAGCCTTAATTTCCCTTATTTTTTATGACTAAGTGTCTTACAACATCCAGAAACAATTAAAAAATCCAAATCTACAAATCTAAAAATGCACAAAATGGCTACAAGCAGCAGGAGATCAGTTTGAAAGTTTGCAGTGCAGGTAGAAAAGGAACTCTTTAAAGCCCCAGCTGGAGCCATGCAGTTGACCGCCCCTTGGAGCCAAAAGGTCAGAGCAGGATAGCCCACCAACAGGTCGATAAATGTGAGGGAATAGGGAGGGGGTAAAAGGGAAAAAAAGCTGTGTATCCATAATACATTTACTCAAATACATTTTGATTCATATCGTACACATTCAGCTAATGAACTTACATAAGCTGTATTTTGAGGGATTTAACTAGGAGACCATTTATTACTGAACTGCTCTATGAAGGGCTGTGGGTGGGAAGAAGGGAACATGAAGCCCAAAGAGCTGATCTGAAGCAGATTTGAGAAATTTGTGTGTGCAAAGATAGTAATACAGTAAAAGGGCACTGCAGTCAAATAAATTTCTGTCTTTCAAAAGACTCATCTTGGCAGTGCCCTTTAGCTTAAGCTAAAGATTTTGGGGCCCAGTCTGCAAGTGCATTAAAAATGAGGATTCTCCGCAGAGGCAAATTTAAGTTGCAGAGTTCCACTTTGTATACAATCTTGGATACAGTGAAGTACAAATCACAGAAAAACTGTGATCCCAGGAGGCACTTTAGGTACATACTTACAGTCAGTAACTGTATTTTCCCCTCATGCAGAAAGTCCTCCTGTAGCACAACACACACAATTTCTCTCTCCATTCTTCAGGCTCTGCATAGAAAATACAGCCATTCTCCAAAAGCCCAGAGGTTTGCTGCAGTGAATGGATGTTCTTCGTGTCTTCAGGGACTTAGCAGATTGTCATAAACAGTTTGACCGTGCCAGCTAAGCAAGGACTTCCACAGAGTTTTTTTAAATCCACTACGCTACTTCTGATCAGTCATGCTCTCAGTTTCCTACCCTCTGAAAAGCTTTTCCTTTTGGGCCATATGTTAGGAAATGTCTGAAGTTGCATCTTTCCTCCAAAACATCAAGAGCTGACAAATGAATTGTTGCCCAGTGCTGTGTTGCATCAAAGGAGCCCTTCCAAATCTGCACTCCAAATGGCTACATCCTGGTGCTAAATAAAAACAATATTTAGGAAATGTAAACATTATCTAACCACCTTCTCTATCATCTGCCAAAATATTCATTACTTGCTTTATTAATTTTGCTTATTAGACCCTCACTGTTGACCCATTACTATCATGTGTTCTGGTTATTGTGACAATATATATTTGCAAGTCACTTTTTTGCTAGGCAGACTAAGTGGTTTTGGTTGGTTAGCTGGCTTTTGAGTCACTCATCGCACAAACCACTCTTTTTTGGATGCTTTTCTCTTTATTGTCTGAGAAGACAAAGTTCAGTTGATTGCAGGTTTTAATATCTTTAACACTTTCTTAATCTTATGAGGTGAAATCTCAATTACCATAGCTTACCTTCCAATTTCTCAGTGTACACACACTAATTATTTACAGCTCAACATTACTGTCTCTGAAGTATTTATATTCTTCTGAATTAAAAAAATAAAGAACAGATTCTCAAATAGAGTAAATCGACCTAGCTGCACTCTCTTCTGTGTATTGGCATCCACTCCACTAGCAGGAATCCATCATTCAAGTGGTAAAAAATGTCATTCTCCTCCTTCCCACTATATTCTGAAAGAGAACAGATAAACCATTCTGCAACTATAAGAGTATTGTCATAAAGACACTTACAAGACTCATGCTTCCAAAACCTTTTCTTTCACTCTCCAAGAAACTCACAGTTTTATCATTATTTATTGTTATTTTTTAAGTAAGGAAGACAAGTTATGGAAAAGTTCATAAAAAATGCAACCAAAACAAAAGAGCAACAGCAGCAGCACTGGGGCAATAGAAATAAGCATATTTGGACTTTCCTTACAACCTGGAGGAAAGTTTTGTATTGAATTCTTTCTTTTAAAAAAAGCAAAAGAAAAAAAAAAGAAATGTAAAGAAAAGAAAAGGAAAAAGGAGAGCAAACAAGAAGAAAGGAAAACTGAACAAATGACAGTTTTGATGATGGGGGCAGTTTAACGACTTCCCTTTTCAGTGCTCTTTGACTACTCTCCAATTGCTCCCCTCCTGGGCCCATTCCTCTGGCACACAGCTTGGCTGGGTGCCAGGGTAATAATCAGTGCCTAAGCAGCCTCTTCAACCAGAGATTATTTCTTGGGTTTCTTTGTTTTATTAGTGGAGAGGTGGGGGGCCACGAGGGTGATTTCTAAACTGGAACAGGATGTCCCAGTGGTGTCCCAGACTATGAAAGATTCCATTTCACCGGCTCTATCGGTGATGCAAGACGGCTGAAGTTAATCCAGTAAGACTAGGCTGCAGATTCCTTCTTTAGCTTTGTTCCTTTAAGATACAAAAACCTCAGAGGGATGCTGCCTTAACAGGCAGCTCTACAGAGGCTGTTACTCAGGATAATAAACTAAATAGAAACTATCGTGTTAAAACATGTATCTGAATATACCTATTATCCACAAACAGAGTTTTTCAAACTAATTGTGATTGTCTCCATGCTTCGAGAAAGTGATTGTGCAAGGATGAAAAATCATACACAAGAAGGTATTAGTCAAATAGTTGTCAAATTCAAGCTTTTAATATTTTTAATGCCTTGTGTGGCAAATGATATATCAGTGGGTTAAAATCAGAAATATTAAGTTGTGCTGGTTTAGAG
>VWZD01011812.1:0-20658 GCA_013396695.1 Sakesphorus luctuosus
TCTATGATTCTATGATTCCTCCATAGCTGAGTGCAAGACCCCTCAGGTTAAACAAAACCATCTGCTTCTTCTGAGCTGAGTATCTTTTTCTGGTGCTCCTGTAGGCACCGATTCCCACAGGATGCAGCCCCAGAGGAATACTCACAACACTCCATTATTACTAAATTACTGGGACCTTTCTAGTTTCCTTAATAATTTCAGTACAGCTGTTGCAGTGCCAGCTCACACCCTGGGGGTTCTGTGTGGTCACTGCCTTGGACAGGGTGGCTTTTCATCTGCTGAGATATTTTTCTATGTCCACGATCACATTAAATTAGGAAGAACACAGGACTGTAGTCACTGAAGCAAATGGTAGGGAGGGCCAGCTGTGAGGACTGGCACTGAGGGATGTGGGTTAGTGGTGGACCTGGCAGTATTAGGTCAATGATTGGACTCTATGATCTGAGAGGTCTTTTCCAACATAAATGATTCTATGACTCATCTGCTTTGAATGGCATCACCCTTCACTGACTTCCCTCTCACAGGAAAAAAGAGTGTTTGAGGTATTTTTGAGAGGGATATTTCCCAAGGCCCCATTTTGTGGAGGTTAGGACCAGTGAGAGTTTAAAAGCTCATTTTGGATCTCTGGCTAGGAGGAAAGAAGCCCTTCTTCCCTGCTGCCAGATCACTTTTATTCAAGTACATCTTCAGGACCTTTGCCAGCAAATTTATTTCTATTTTTATTTTTCTTTAACTGCTACCTCTCATCAGCTGGAATGATAGATCATTATCATCCTACATTATAGAAATGTTAGGAGAAAACATACAACCCTGGTTACCCTCTATTTTATCTTAAAAGCTTAAAATGCTCAACAGAGGGCAACCAGGAATGTCTGCTGAAACACATTGTGTGATAAACATCCTAATGAGATCAATGCAGTTGTTTGTCCCTCTGATAAGGACATTCCTACTCTACTGCAGGTCACAGAAAGTATTATACTAAAACCCACAGAGGTTAGGCTGAAGCATATTGCTGTTCAGCCAGCTGCCAGTTTTCAAGGTAAAAAAAAATGAAATCCCCTTTCATATTATGTTTAACATATTGGGCTAGTCCTGCATCCCTTCAGCCTCACTGTAAAACTTTAGAGGGAGGGTTTTTTTTCCTCAACCAATCTGATTTCTCTGTCCCTGGTATGGTTATCCATGGAGACCTTGTACCAGTCAATCCCTATTACACAGCCACTAATTACCAAAAGTTCTTGAAGCATTCCTATCCAACAGTTGCACGTAATGCTGATTCATGTCAGCATTTTCCATGGATTTTTATGTAGCAGTTTTCCTGCTCTCAGAGCTGTATAGGTGCTCTTGCTCAGCCACCAGACTTGTTGGCTTGTTGAAAACAGGGACACAGCAATGGCCATAGGGCTCTGTTCTCACAGCAAAAGTGAAACTTATGAAAGTAGCCATGACAAGTTATCTGGGAAATAATCCTCTAACTCTCTGCTGGAATAAATAACAATTCAGTTATTTCCAGCTACATGGCAATGATGAGGCTCAGCTCACCACTTAGTCAAGCAAATTTGTTTTATGGTCACTGGGAAGAGTCAGGCATATCCAAAGGTACAGGTCAAAACCAAACTTGCTCTCTGCAACTGGCTGTCTCTCTCTGCTTAAAGCAGAGGCATGAGATTGCTTAAGACTTGACCCCAGCTTTTACCATGCTAAAAAATTAGGAGATGTTAGCCACATTTTGTGACAGATTCAAACACAAAAATAGCTCTCTTGTAATTTCTGGCTCATGTTGACCCCTTCAAAAGCACATCCTGCAGGTTAACAAATACACAGACCTTCAGCCCCTTCCCAGGGAAATCCTGGACCACTAGTGTGATTTTTAAGTGAATAAGTACCCAGAACACCCAAAAGGCAACCAGAACCATCTGGAACCTCTCTCTGATGACTCTGGGCCTATGCTCCTTTCCATTATAACTTTGGGTTTCCAGTTTTTATTCTGGTGATTTAAAAGAGAAAAGAACAAACTAAAAGTGTTTCAAGAGACTTATATACTGTGGTATTAATAACAAAGAATGAGAGCAATGTTTTCAACACCAACCTCTTCTTTCCAAGTAAATTAAATTCTGGAAGAATTCACAAGGGTGCAATATCAAAGTGTGACTGCTATTAGAGGGCTCTTGTTCAGAAGCTTCTGGTAGTGAATAGGCTGTTTCTGAGTGGTTCTCCCCACTTTTTTTCTATCACTACCATGCCATCACGTTTTCAGAGAATCATGGTGTGGTTGTGGTTGGAAGGGACCTTTAAAGGTCACTTGGTCCAGTGACATGAAATGAGAAGGAACATCTTCAACTAGAACATGTTGCTCAGCCCCATCCAACCTGGACATGAATACTTCCAGGGATGAGGTATCTACCACCCCTTTGGACATGCTGTTCCAGAGTTTCACCACCCTCATCTGGGCATCTCTGTCAAGACAAGGAAAGGACAGAAGAAAAACAGAAAGACTCTACCTTCACCATCTGCTTTGCCTTCATATCCTTCAGAAATGAAAACATAAGATAAGCCCTTTCCCTCCCAGACTAGCTTCACTCCACTTTCCTCCTAGACCATATTTCACTTTTACATCCTTTTCAACTCTCCTTCACTCTTTGTCCTGTCTTCAAGCTCTTCCTTGCTCAACTGACCCATCCTCTCATAAGGGCAGATACCTATTTGGTCCATCTCAGATCCCATCCCAGTTCTTCTGGAAAGAGAGAAATAGATTTACTGCCCAGCTCAGCTTTGTCCCCAGTGTCCCAACCAAGATGTGTGCACCCAAGGACACAGTGGTGTCCTTGCGGCTGATGAGTAATACCCACATTGGCTGTGATCACACACCTCTCTGAAGTGGGGAAGGGTGTTGCTGGAAGATGGGGGGTTACAGACAGCACAGATTAGACTACAAGCACTGAGAGAGAATTGTGTTCTACAGCTGGTCTATCTGTGTTTTTCTTCTCTCCCCTCCATCATGAGCAGGACACAGACACAGCAGTGAAATAGCTTTGGCACGGACAGTTCAGGCAGGTAAACTGGTGGATGCACCCCAGCCCCATGAGATGGATGCAGGGGTGAAGAGCATGGCTTGCTTTGGATGTGATTGTTCACTCAGGGGAAGGTGGGTGGTTCAACACACCTTGTAGGTGATGCAAATTCACTTTTCAGCAGGCTCAGGGTACCTGCTTCTTCCTCATTGTTCATTGTCCTTTGAGTTTGTGCTCTGCCCTGCCCAAGATCACAAACTTTCAAGGCAGCACCTTGGGATCAGCCTCTGTTTTTCACAGCCTGTCCCTGCCAACGGATCTTGCCTGGTAGCACAGAGCAAAAAGTAAGGATGCATCTGGCCCCTAAATCCTTCAGGATGAAGGATGATGGTAAAAGCAATCACAACAAAGGTGATAGGTTAAACAACTCCTTTTGCAAGCAGAGGCCACATGACTTTAAGAGGGGAAATCCAAGCTCCTGAATCACATGGTGCAGTTGTGGCCTTCCTCCTGTGCAAACTGGGACAACATCTAAGCCTTTGTCTGACAGTTGCTAAGCCATGAAGAATACCCAAGTTTAATTAAAAAAACCCCAAACTTTACTTGTCTCCATGGTCTTGTCCACAGCTATTGTTCATCCCAAAAGATTTTCTTTGTGCCAAGGAGAAATGTAGGAATCAATCACTGACAGAAGTGCCTCAAGGGGATTGCACAAAACAGCAATATTTGGATATATATAGGTAAATATTTGCACTGATGTATGCAGGAATGTGTTTGAGGAACACATTTAACATCTCTCATATTTGTCAATCTCTAGGAATCTATATCGTGAATACTTTTAATCAATGAATACTCCATATTAATTCTGATTTCATCCACAGCTCAAAATGAAGGTTAGAAATGTTCAAAGGAAAGGAAGAAAATTACAAAGAGCATAAAAAGACAGGAAATGTTTTTTTTCAGTGCAGACCAGTGGTCCACCTGGTCCAGTGTCCAGTCTCTATCCATTTCTATACCATGATGCACCAAGACAGTATATTCTGTGACACAACTGGAAGATACCTTTGGGACTCTCAGAATATTGTCCATTTTCCATCTCTTAAATAAAAAAAAAAAAGTGAAATGAGCTGCTTGGAAGGAGGAGAAAGAATGGAACTGTTCAGTTTTAATAAAGGATTCCTTCTCCCAAATGCAGTGATTTGAAAGAAATTAGCAACAAAAAGTAAGCAAGATTAATGAATTAAAGCTATCTTGTACCCCAGTGAAATCCAAGAGAGTTTTGTTGTATCAAGAGGGCCATGGCTTTCTCCAAATAGAGTAAACAGGACAATATTCCACAAGAATGCTTTCTGTCTCTTGAGAATTCTTAACTTTAAGCTTCCTTGAAGTCCATTGAGTTATCGGTTAAACAAGATTCTGATTACTAAAGTAAAATTAAAAAGACAGTAGAAAACACTAAAAGCTGAGAAAAACACCTTTGTTGTCTTCTTTCCATGTCAACAAAAGCAAAAGACATAAAACTGCTTTAGAAACTTCATAATGTACTTCGTGTGCACAAGGCTGTAGAGTTTTGGGGGATGACAATGGGATCCAACAACTGTCCCTAACAGGAGATCCTCAAAGGAGAGCGCAGGTTTTCACTGACAGGTTTGTGAGCCCTCTTGTTTTGTGAGCATACCACTGTGTGCCTCTTCTAATTGTTTTCCCTACACTGCTTGAAGTCTAATACACACAAGAAATAGGAAGGAAACCCACCAGGAAGCAAAAGGGATTGGATTTGCCTGGTTTTATTACTCCATTTAAAGGAAATGTTAAAAAACAAACAGTAGAGAATAAAAAGTGAGGAGTAAAGCAGATCCACAGGAATCATTTAAGCTTTTACAATCTGAAGTTTCAACAATGACACAGAAAGGGGTGCTTTTTTCTTTTTAAATTATGTTTTATGTTGGCAAACATCTCTTTAATTTTCTCTATCTCTGCTCATCCTGGTTTCTCTGGGGACCAGCAGCCAAAGTACTGAAACGCTGCTAAAATGTTTTATCAAAGGCAAGAAGAAAAGAAGTAACTGAGAATCAGAGCCAAGTGTGGCAAAATTTTGGGCTAGAATGGTTTTAAGGTTAAAATACGTCTAAGCAGGATTAGCTAAGCCCACCCTCCGAATGCAAGATGCTGCTGTGCTCTTACCCAAGTCGTATTAGGAACTTCTCTCACAATGCTCAATAAGATATAACAAGGCACTGCATAAAGCAGTTAAAGGTGAGGACACTGAACACTTCTTGCAGAAAATTCCTCTTTTCTAAGAGATAATTAATCAGGTTTTTTGGGTTTTTTTAAGTCTCAAATTTGGCATTGTGAAGCAGTTTCTCTACCGTGAAGCATCCCTCCTTTCTCTTCTGCACACACTGGTTTTTAATGAGTTTGGCCATTTGTTAGCTGGACAGAGCCAAAAAAATGTCTAGTTTCAGATGCTTTTCCTTTTTTTTCCTTTTCTTTTTTTTTTAATGTTGGAATCTGGGAAGAGGAAGTGGGAATGAAGCATTTAAGTAGGTCTGTGTTTATGCATTAAAATCCAGTTGAAGCTGCGGATCTGCTGAATCCCACCCAAGGTACTTTTGAATTCTGTGCATTCAAGGAGATTTTTCACCCCCACATATGAACATCAGCAAGTAGCTTTTATATTTGTAAAATCTATCTCAAGGTCACTTTGTAACCTATGCCCTTCATGGTAAAATCTTGGGTTCTTACCAGCCCATATAGAGGAAAGTATTGTCATGAGTGATCCCCTAACAAGTTTTCTTAAATTCTTATTCCAGTTAAGAAAGTAAAGCTCTACTTCTGTAGGTGTTTGAAAACACAGGCTTGGGGAATGGTCTAGTGGTGGACTTGGCAGTGCTGGATTTATGGCTGGACCCAATGACCTTGATGATCTTTCCAACCTAAATGATTCTATGTTTCTATGAACTACACTTCAGGCTTCTCCTTGCCTCCCATCATTGGAGAGCTCTCCCACTGGAAGTTTGCTGATGCTACAAGGGCCCAATTTCTGCATTTTCTCAATCATACTCTGTGGGAGAGGGTGCCTTGTGTCGTCTCAGACAGCACAGGACACATTTGCAATCATAAGCAAGTGATAAACAATGGTGTGAGACAACCATAAATTTTTTCACAAAACCTTCATCTAAAGGTTGCTGGGACTGCTAACAACTGCTACAGATCAAGCTCTGCATGCCTAGAAAATTATCTCAGTGCAGCCTCTGTGCTGTGGAGGACTGGGAAAACCCACACAAAATGCAGCAGATGCCGAGGTCTCGGTTCAGACCATAATCACTGGTCACCAGTGAGGTTCTGGCACAGCCCAGGACCCTGCTGTGCAAGGTGCTGTGCAAACACACAGCTGGAAAAGTTGTCCATGCTCCAAAAATCTTCCCATTAGATGCTGAACTTTCGTCAGTCACTGCATTTCATGGAGTGGACTGGTGATGCTGCCAAAGGAGAAATCCCTTTCCTCTCCATCCTGAGCCTGTATCTCCTTCCTGCTAGACTTGGGAGCAGCAGTTCATGTGGTGTGTGGTGAAATAGCTTTCAGAAATAATACAGGTTTATGCAAATTCAACAGGAGGAAAAAAAGGGAAAAAAAAGGAAAGACTTAATCCCCCATCTCCTTCTTGCTGCCAGCTGGAAAAGAGTTTCTTTAACTTCTGTGCTCAGACCCTGCAGCCTGGTGGTGATGTCAGCAATGCCACACCTGAAAGGCTTCATCCTCAAGGTGGCTGTATTTCATAGCTGAGCATTTGTCCTTACTTGGAGTACACAGTTGCTATTAACTTCAAGCAGAGTTTCTGATTTGGATGTGCCCCTTCAGCGAGAACAAGGCTCAAAACATCAGAAGTCATAATTTAGGCTCTGGGGTCCTGAGGCTGCCTAACCAAAGCTTCAGGATGGAAATACCAGAACTACTGGGCTGCCTGCTCCAAGAAAGGAGAAAAACAGGACACCTCCAAAGGGCACTTTTGATCTTCAATGGACTGAATCTTGTCCTTAGGGGTTTTAGTGCTCCTAAAGCCTACAATGTCCCAACCCCCAGCTTAAGTATCTTCATAAAATGCTTGAAGTTAGGTTATAATGTATACGTAGATGTATATGTTAATGTAGTTCTTCTGTTAAGAATGAGCTCAAGATACCAAGTAAAATGAATATTTAATTGCTGTGTATAAGGACTTCAGGAGAAATGCAGAATATTCATTGTAAATAATAATAGTATCAACAACCATCTTTTCAACTTATTTGAGATGTTTCCCTGCAGGACATCAAAACTTTTCTCCCCAGATAGATATTTTACAATTACTTTAATGTAATAGATGGTAAAAAAAAAAAAAAAAGGTTTCCCAAATCCTCTGCTTTGCAAAGTGATTTTTCAATTTATATATCAATATGGTTTATTTGGAAAGGTTTTGGTTCTGGCAGAACAGGAAGGACTGGACTTTTAATTTAAAAAAAGAAAAAAAAAACAAAAAAATGCTGCAGATGGTGGGACCTTGTGGGATTTAACCACCTTTGGACTTCAAACAAATATTTAGGGAAAAATTCTAATAGAGTAAGCCAAAGAATAATCAGATGGTAAAGCACTTCCAGATGATGGAATCCTAGCATTTGTCTTCTGAGCACTATGCAAAATCTCTGTCTCCTTGCTGCAATAAACTGCCAATATCTGGCAATTTATTTTGCAGGAGGATGGCATTTAATTCCAGTTCCTTCAGTGGGAGCTAATTCCTTATTCAGATTAATGTATTTGGTTCTTTTGCAACTGTCTAATAATAGTTTTCAAAAAGAGTTTTTCAAAACCCTGTCAGGCATTTGCAGTGATCCAAAGTTGCAGTGGACTTGAGAAGAAGCCCAGATTTTGCCCATGGAATTGTTCTGGGAAGTTTTTTCTCATGTCAGCGCAAATGCAGATTATTCCCTAGGTCTTTTGGAAATGCTTTACCTGACGTAACTCTTTTCTAGAAAGATATCTGGTCCATGATGTCTTTGAAGGGTGAGTTCATTCCCTCCTAAAGCAGATGTTTAGAAGAACTGAAATGCATCACTTCTGGTGGTTCACTCTTCACTGCATATTGGACCCAATTTAGATAGGATGCTGAATAGAGAGGGGCTCAGATTAGAGGAAATGGATCCCATCCTTGAGACGAGTGTTCCTATCATGACTCTCTGCATGAACATCCACAAATTGCTACATCATGGACCTTCAGTGGCAGGGTCACAGCCTGGCCCTGAAGACCAGACCAGGTCCCACCCCCTGCAGCAAAAGTCCTGACATCGTGGACATTTGTCAGGAAGAGGAGAAGAACAAATGGTTTGACTCCACAACTCATTTCACAAACATCACCAGCCTGTTTGTAGACACTTGGTCTATAATCAGGTCAAGCTGGAGAAAAAGTAGTAGAAATGATCCAGCTGAATATTTTGTAACTATCCTCTTCAACTGAGTTTTAAAACTGTCTGCTGTAATGATCTTTTCCTGGCACAACCAGAATATAATTAATAAATGATAAAATTCAACGTGGATGAAATGGAGCCAATTTGTGACATTAGGGGTATTAGGATATTTGAATTTGAAGTGCTGGGGAACAATCAGATGATTTACAACATGGCAAAAGAACTTCAAGAAATCATCTAAATCAAATCACCAATCAAAAATTCACAGTCAGTACAAACCTCATGAAGAAGACTTATTTGTTTCTAGAAAGATAACAAAAGGACTAAAGCAAGGCAACAACCAAGGCCTCCCTGATAATTTAACACATCATCTACAGCCTCCAAAGCAGTGTTCAAGCTCAACATAATGAGATGTCTTTGTACTGTAGAGCTTGACTTGCAAGAAGGTGAAGGATGAAGAGCATTAAGTATTGAAATACCCATAGTTACAAAGCAGTGTCAGAGTCAGGAGTAAATATAAGTAGCCTTTTTCTGGGGACTGCAAAATCCCAACTTCAAAATCAACTTTGTCTTTGACCTTGGTCATATCATTTGAGTGCTTCACTTTCACTGTGAGATTTGCAAAACTCTGCTTACAGGAATCTGTTCCAAGGGAGGACCTTACATTGCTTTTTGGGCAGCAGAATGTAAACAAAACTCTTCAGAAAATGGCATTATTTTCTGTTTGGCTTTCTAACTGCTCTGATTCTCTCTGTGTAAATTCTCTGACTCAGCTGCTGCTGACATGTCCTCCTTGTTTAATATTGTCTGTGAACTTCACTCCCGTGCAATTCAATTCCTTTTCCCGATAATTAATAGAGATGTTAGATGAGACCAGACCTAACACAAATTCTCCAGATACCCTGCAAGATACCTCCATAAACTTGTTACATTATCATTTATCATGATTCCTCATTTACAGTCTTTCAGCCAGTTTCCAACCCACATGACTGATTTCCCATTCAAGCCAACCTGAATTAATTTTTCTGTTATGGTTTCCTCATAATCCTGCACAGGCCTGGGAATGGGTTAGACTGACCTTATAAACCTTTTATGTCTTTGACCTCTTGATGTTACACAGAAGAGGTGTGAGATTGCTCATAAAGCTCCAACAGCTCTCTGACTTTCTCCAGCAGTACCACAGCCCTCCTTTATGATGGGGAAATCAGTGTAAGGGAGAAGTCACAGCAGAATATGAATTCTTGTATACAAGGTCCTGCACCAAAACCACCATCCTACACTCCAAACTGATCCTTCACCTAATAGCATCTGAAATGTTGTCCTTTCTATCCACTGTATCCTTATTGAGGAAGCTGCAGGAAAACACAATTCAAGTGGTTTAAGGGTGAACCTAAGTTTCTTTGAGCTTCATCCTGGGCTATTCCCTGTCCTGATTACCTTTTTTGGCTGCTCCAAGCAAAGTGAAAACACATTCTATTCTGCCTTATTTTAACTTGTTATTTTTGCTACTTCAAAAAGTAATTGGGTTTTCCACAAGAAAAGTACTGGAATCTTTCCTAAAGGATCTTTGTTCAGGTCTGCTAAGTAGTGAAAAATTACCTGTTTTAACTTGCCTTTGGTGGTGAATATTGTGATGAAAAGACCATGGATCATATACAGTTACAGCATTTGGCATTTATATATGACAAATTTTCCCTTCAAGGATGTCCACTTTCTCCCACCTCCAAAATTTCATACTCGAGGCAAGTAGATGGTAAAAGACACAAGTTTTATTCTTTTAGTAGGAAAAAAACCTCCAAACCAAACCAAACCCAACCCAGTCTTTTCTCTAAAATTAAATTCTCAAATCCAAAATATAAAATACTTTATGAGAGCAGGGGAGGTCTTAAGCTTATCAAGCTTTTGAAATTTTTTTTTAGAGTATACACCTAAAATCTAATACTTGTGCTAGTCTTGAAGCTTGGGGAAAGAAAGTAGTGGAGAGAAATTTGTAAATCTTCAAAAATATTCATGTTTCTCTGCTGGTGTTCCAAATTTCTGCTCAATTTGCAATGATAAATCTGCTATGCATCAGCTGGGTGACCAGTGTTTTCTACATGCAGATGGGTGATCAGTTATAGGCAGGAAAATTAAAGTTAGTTAACAAAGAAACACTAATAGAACATTTATTACCACAAATTCCAGCCACTCCTGAGGATAAGTGGGTTTTTCATCTGGATGCAAAAGTCTACATGGTGAAATCTCATTTGGGGCATGTTTTGTGCTCTTCTGTGAATAAAACCTCCCTTGATAGGACAGGAGTCAAGAACATGAACAAACTGAAGCATGGATTTTAGAAAAAAATGCACATTAATATATCCATGTTGCATCTACTCTGCATTGAATTTGATAATATATTTGATTAATGAATCAAAATCTGCTTTAAGAAACCATCCTGGAAAATGGTTAGGAAACAGGTAATTTATATATAAGTCACAAATCCCATTGAAGAGATGGAGTTGCATAATGAAGTACTGCTAACAACATCTTTCTTCTTAATGAACTGCAAATTTTTTTACAAACTAAATCTGCTTGGAAAACTGGAAGCCAGGATTACTTGGTCACTCCATACAGTGCCTTGGTGTCCAGTGAAAAATGGCATTAACAAGAGCCGGAACACCCTGTTGGGGGTACATTCGTGTTCAGGGGGACTGGGCTGTGTCCTCAGCCACACAGGGATCCTGCTGGGCAAAGCTGGTTGGGTGACTCTGTTTTGCTGCTGTTTTCCTTCCCCAAAGTTTGAACATGGGAAAACATTTCTTTTTAAAGTCATTTGGGGTTTTTTTCTCCTGTATTTTCTAACCCGAAGTATATAATGTGAGAGGGAAGAAGAAAAAAGAAAAGAAGCATTTTGTTAGGGGCCTGTCAAAATGACTCTAAGGGAACCTGCCCTTCAGTTGTCATCCTTCAAAATGAAATCAGGGGCAGGGTAGACATTGTTTCACAGGTGCATTTGGTTTCAAGAGTACTGTATCTCCTGATAGAAAAAGATTAATCTGAAATTTTATGGGCCAGCTTTACGTGCAGCACAGATAATACGTGATTTAACACAGGTAATACAAGACTTAGCATAGAAGTAGCAAAATGCTCCATGGCCACTGCTGAATCGTAGCACTCTTTAGGAAGCTGTTGACACATGCGCAAAAATGCACCACTTATGTGGTAAAAATAACACCTCCCCTCCAGACTGACAACACTTGTGTAGCACTGATGGAAACAAATACACAAGGTGTAAGAAAAGCAAGACCCTGTCTTACACAAGGGCAACTTTTCTGTCTTGTTTCAGTACCAAACTTGGGCCCAGGTTTTAGGTGTCCCCTGAACCAGCCCTATAGCTGGTGATTATGTTCTTTATATATTGTGCAAGGATACATGTCACATGTTTGGGCTTCCCTGTGGAGGTATTCAGTGGCACCTCCCAGGTCTCACACCAACTGCACAAGGAAAGAATTATGGCAGACTGGACCATATTGGGAGCTTCTCTTTAATCCCACTTGCACACCCTTGGTAGGTGGGCTGCATTACACTGAGAGTCTCTGTGACGTGCATTGCCTTCAGAGGTGTGGGGCAGCTGGGCAGGACTGCCCTTGACCTTCTCAGGTGCCCTCAGAGCAGCCAAGCAGGCTTAGAACTTGTGCAATTGGGAGTTTTAAAGAAGAATTGTTCTGTGAGACACCAAAACATTTGCCATTATACGTACTCAGGAAACATTACATACCTGTGGTGAAGACTATTTCCACTCAGTTATAGATCATTATCAGACCAAACCTTTCTGCAATATTAATCAATTAATGACATGCCAGTCCCACAACCCAGGATCACCCAGCAGCTCCCTGGCTATGGTACCAGTTTGCTGGCAAGAGTGAACTGAAGGAGGGTTTGTTTGGTGGCAAAACATAAAATCAGGGAGAAAAGCTGATTTGGCCAACTCACAGCTGTGTGTCTGGTGTCTCACACAGCCACTGCTAGGCATGCAGAACTAGCACTGTGCAGGCATTGTCCACAAATGTGAATGGTGTTAAGGTGAAAAAAAAAGCTTCAGCCAAATTTCTGTTCAATAGCAGAGCTACCCACCTACAAATTATTGCTAGTTTGCCCTTGAGCTGGTTCCACAGTAATTCTTTTAAGCTGGAAATCTCCTCTGTGCCACCAGGTTAGCCTTGCTAGTTCATCAAAGATCTCCCTCCAACACTGCACCCAAAGCTCCTGCTCCCAAATGGCTTGACCAGTGTAAAAGTGAGGCTAATTCACACCCAGTGAGTCCAGGGCTAGGGCAATGACATATGTCACCGCCTGTGATTGTCACTGCAATGCTCAGCAGCCCTGTCACTGCTCTCTCCCTTTGTAGGATACCTCACAGCTTCACCTCCAAGAACTTCCTTTATTCTCCACATGATCATCTTGCAACTTGATAGGTAGAAAAACAGAGAAAAGGGCTAATATGGTGAGAAAGAGAAGTTTAAAAGACTTTACAGTTTGCCCCTTTAGCCTCCTGTTGTCTTCCCCTCTCTTTTCCATCACACGCAGAACCTGCTTTCCTACTTTGCTGAAGACTTTCTTTCATCCATTTTTAAAACTGTTTTACAGCTCAAGTCTCAGCCACATCTCACTGTTTGCACTAGGAGGGTGCAGGGGATGTGGGGCCTGCATAAAAAAGCTTTCAGTAGAACTGTGAGATCACGATTTTCCTAACTCAGTTCACTTCTCTTGGAAAACGAGTCAGCAGCTTTTCGCACCGTGACTTCTGTAATAACCACGGTGCATAGAGGTCTTTTATCTCTTATTGCCTAAAGACATTTAATACAGGTTCTGCTCATAGACTACTATATTCAAAATGTCTAACACAACCTTACCTACATCACTGTTTACCAGCTAACAAAGATATGCTTGTAATATGCATACATACAAATATATAAGGAATGTTAAAAAATTTTAGAAATATTTTTGCCACATTTATTGATCAAATTTTGTCCTTACGAAGTTTTTCTTCCTCCCCTCCCCTCTCCCCCCCTCCTCTCCTCGAATCTCCTCGAATCTCCTTGAATCTCCTCGAATCGCCTCGAATCTCCTCTCCTCGAATCTCCTCTCCTCTCCTCTGTTCTTTATTAATGTTCATCCATTGTGTTCCCCTGCCCTCCAAAAGCTCACACAGCCAGTACAATAAGGGGCTCCAAAAACATTTTGGAAAAGCATAGGTATTCCAGATATTAGAAGGTACTGTGTCAGTGCAGAAACATTGCCAAGTGTTAACCAAATATTTAGGCAAGAAGATAAATATTTTTTTATGCCCACAGGGAAATATTTATTGTGAAAGATGGCAAAATCCTACTGAACTTTCTTCCTTTGGCAAGCAGTTGACATCTATCCAAGATCCATGGGGCTGAGATATTGTTTCTAACTGAAGGGATTTGCAATTGCATCTTCCTTTTCTCTCTGCCTAAACAAGCTTCCAGTTGCTACTCTATTATTATTCACATCAAGGCCTGGCACTGTACAAAAGGCCACTTCCCCCAGCAAGTGCTGACAAAACTAAAAAGTGGAATAGCTGGGAATGAAGTAGATGACTAAGGTCACCTAAAAGGTCAACGGAGAATGTTTTCTTTGCAGTCTTCAAAATGGCCACTGCTCTCTACTGCTAAATGGGAGGGAATGAGCCCCACACCCAAGGAACTTGCGCTCTACCTTCCTAGTAAGTGAAGGAGGAATTTCCCTCAGAGACTGCTAAGTTCCTAACTGAAGAATGACAATGGAAAAGGAACACTCAAACATCCATCCTTGCTTTGGTAGCTTTCTGCTGTCTTTCTACTGTTTGTGTTTGGAAGAGCTTGTTCTGGTACAGGTTAACCCAGTTTCATGTCCCTGGTGCAGTCAGTGCTCATAGTCTGGCCTTGCTTATAGGGAAGAGAGTTATCTTAACACTTGGTCTATCAGACTAAGAAAGAGACCTTTCCTGAGAGGAAGGAGCAGAGAATTTTTCCTAAAACTGTAAAGAAACACTTCATTTCTTGCCCATGCTGAGCAGAAAGGCTGCCTGATCACATCCTGAGGAGCAGATAACTGCAGGGACATCTCCCAGCAAGGGCACATTAACCCATCACAGACACCAGCTCCTCCAGCCCCTCAGGTGAGGAGAATGAAGGGCCCTTCCTAGTCCTGCTGACCAGTATGGAAGCACAGTTGGAAGAGCAAAAGAGTCCTTTTTTCCCAATTAAGTTTCCCAACCTGTGAGCCAGAAGACACTACTAGCCTTCAAATATTTTCAGCTTGCTTTCATGCTACTGAGCAGCTGCTCCAAGCTCAGCCTGCCCAATCCTGCCTTGATCTGAGCGCTTGAGATGAAAACTATCTGCAGCCTTCAGCCTCCATCTTCTGATCTTCTCCCTGCACATGTTTTATTATTTTGCTTTAACTTAGCAGCTTTTGCCAGCCACAGAGCACTTCACAAGATCCTGAGCCACAGGCTTGGATTGGGATGGGTGGTATCACAAATGGGTACAGAGCCTCATTGCCTCAAAGGAAGCATCTGGTCCTTGGAGTTGGAGCAATCTTATACTGGAACTGATTTTACTGAAGGAGTAATCAGTTTGTGGGTATTATTGGTGCACTGATGCCTACTCTGATGTAGGTGAGCTTTGGTTTTATATCCTCTCTGTCCCCTGGATGTGGCCTGTGCCTCAGGGAAATCTAAGGAGGGATTCATCTTAGAGCAGTGGGAAAGTCCAAGAATGAAAATGGAGCAAGACTCATTTAAAAATTCATCTGTTAGTGTGAGAAAAATTGAGAACCTGGCCAGTAGCAAATCTGCAATTAGAGGTTTCAAGATGTTCAGTGAATGCAAGTAACTTTTCTGCTAAGCAAGAGCAAATTCAATATCCAGCTGATGTGTTTATCACAAATGTGGTAATAGAGATCTCCAGTTTATTGGCTGCTGTTTAGCACAGTGTTCATAAATGACTGATACTTAATTAATTGAAGGCAGTATTACAGAAACCAATCTGCTGAAAAAGGTTCCTTTAAACCAGTAGTTGTCATATTTGTTCTGATCTCAGAGAGGCAAATTCTCAGTTATTATCTTTTCTCAGACAAACTGGCAAATAAGCATGAAAAGAAACAATAAATGTGCAATACCAGAAAAAATGTTTTCGGGCTTTTCTTTCCCACTCTGTGGTAGGACCATGTTCTGACAGTATTTTTTTTTCCTTCTTTTTTTTTTCTATTTTCCAGAATAAGACAGCAAATTTTCTGGCGTTACAGGCAAATTAGGGTCAAAAAACTACCTCTTCTCTCGTATTTGACAGTACACAAGAAGTGATCCCCATATAATCAGTAATTCTGTCGATATCAATAAATAAACTCTGCCTCAGAACACACTTTAGTCCTGGGGCCAAGGATACAATGTGTCCACTTCTAAAAACACTAGTCACTGTTATCCCCAGGACAGAGTAGATACACCAACCAGGAGTGAACCCTTTCCCATGCCATCTACCAAGTCATGCCCAGGCACAGTCCTGGTAGCCTCAGCTGGCAAAAACAATGCCAACATTTGCCAAAACTTGAGATTTAACTGTTTGATGACTGATGGTTAGTGCTATGTGTAGATTTACTCAGTCTACACTGCTGGGGCACAATCCAGACCCCAAGCACAGGAACACCATTCTTATGTCCCAGAGTAAGAAAAGCATGAACAATCTTTCTCCAGGACATACCTCAGAAGTCTTCATCAAGAATTTACACATCCAGCTTTGTTTTCCTGCTCCACCATGGTCTATCTGCATGACCTTGGGCAAGTCACTCTCTGGCTGGGCTGCAGACTGCAGTGTAGCACTAACCATGAACAGGCTAGACACTGTCCCCAAAGCAATGGGAGCTGACATTTTTCTACAGCCTGCTTCTCCTGAACTAGCCTACAATGACCCCCATGCTGTCAGAGTGGATTTTAAACCCATCTTGGGCATTGGAAACCACACTGCAGTCTGTGCTCTGAATGTGAGTGACTTGCCTCTGTTCCTTCCCTGGCAAGTGCAGATACCAAGGCTTCCTGATTTACAGAGGGGCAGAGAAGATAGAAGTATTCAGGACTATAACATCTTCTAATACTACAGCAAGTAAGGGTTAAACAATCATTACCCTCCACATCCAGATTTCCTTAGGAAAAGTCAAGCAGTTTCATCAGATTTTTCAGCCCACTAAGAGCTGTTTCAAAACTAGAGCAGTTTGCTGAAACCTGCTTGGACAGCTCCCACAAAGTTCCCGTGGGAGACCTGTCAAGAGCTCACCCTCAGTCAGCCTTCAGTCAGCCTCACCTGAGACAATTGAACTGATTTAGCCTCCAACAGGACATGAAAACAGGGACAAAGTGAGAGCTGCACACAAGGCTTGAGGGAAATAAAATGCTACAAGATGCTTTTGCAGTTCCCACATGGAACAGGAATGGGATTGGAACAGCTCAACATTGTCATTGTGGTTCCCAAACCAGTACAGCCGGACACTTGACACATGTCAGCTGCAGACCAAACATATCTGGGGCACCTTTGTGATTTGTAAATCCCCATATTGTTCTTAGGAGAATTTTTTTCAATCTGAGGCTATTATTAAAAGAACAAGTCAGAGCAAACTCTACAAGTATTGATCAAGCAACCTGACCTTTGGGAAAATGAGGCAACCTAGAAGATCCTGATAGGTCCTGATGGTGCAGAAAAGTTTAGCTGAGATGAATCCCACAGGCATGGACCAGTGAATGTGATGAGCACAGCTCTACACTGAATAAGAGCAGGCAGATTTGGCCCTCTTCTTTGCAGTCCCATGAGCTTTAGCAACAACCATTCCTTCATGTCACAGCTCAAGAGCAAAGAAATAAAAAACCTCACAGACACAGCCACGGGAGTTGTTTCCCTGTGCTGAACATCCAGAAACTGGTCTACCCTAGTGGGTGCAGCATCTGAGATATTCCTGGTTAAGCACAACTAAACACCTCAAAACGAGCAACATAGGCCTGAGTTTGTGCAGCCTTTGCGGAGAGGTCAGTAAACAGCCTGGGAGCCTGGATTAAACCAAGGTTTTGCATATGGCTTGAAGGAGAGCAAGAGATGTTTGCCCACAACTTCCTAACCCTTGGTAGATGGGTCGAGAGAGGTGACAGGGATGACCTAGTGAATTAATCTATACAAAACAGTAATTTAATCCTCGCATCTAGAGCCAAAGAGATCAGAGGACATGCGTCTTTGCAAACACACCATTGCTGAAGACCAGCCCAGGTTCAGGGCTGACCACAGTTCCACAACAAAGTCCTTACCTTACAAGAAGACGAAAAATTGTAGCAAAGTGTGTTTGTCTTTCTCAGTTAAAGCAGGATCTCTTCCTGTCCACAGAAATGTGTTGCAATTGCTGGCTTTTCTCTGAAATGCAGTCACAGATTTTGGAGGTTTTACCTTCTTTCACTGGGGAGTGGGTAGAAAGCCACCTGCTCCGTCTCATTTTAAACCAAGATACTTAAGGGCATTTATTCCTTCATCAAAAAGACAAGACACAACAACTACTTGGGGCACCGAAGGTGCTGGGCTGGTAATTTGCAGTGCTCAGAGTCAGACACCTATGCTTTGGGAAAACCTTTCTCTTTGTGTGAATTATCTACCAATCCCTTTTATTCCAATAAGTCACTAAGCCAGACCACACACCTTTCCCTTTGACTTTATCTTTTAAGAAGAAGGAGCTGTAGGCACTCTTCTAGTAAAAAAATTGTATTGCAGGAGACCCCATCCTAGTTTTGTCAAGCTTCATTAGTGTTCCTCTACACACGAAAATCAATCTAAACTTAGAGAGTAGAATGACTATTTCTGTATAAAACTGGGTTACAACAATGCTAGTCCAGATTATCAGTGTTCTCCAGTGAACTACCTTAAACTTAACTTTAAAAATAAGCAAAATGGAAGAGAAGCACTTTAATTCTGCAGAAGTGGATTGCAGCAAACTAGAAGATCAAATTTGTTCAGCGATATTTAATCCAGAATAATTTGTTTTTCTGAGCACTCCTTGCACTCAGTACCTTCTAGCAGCAGCAAGGACACCTTTTCATTTCCACACACTCAGCTCAAAGAGCCACAACTCTGCACAAAACAACTGCTGTAACATCTACAGCCAGGGGACCAAATCCCAGCTGTCCCACCTGGCCCTGAAGCAAGGAGACCAATAAAAATAATCTACGTCTCTGCTTCAGGTTTTGGGACAGGGACTGACTACTTTTTTTTTAAATTGTTTTTCCTGGTAAATGAATAGAAAGAAACAAATTATAGCTTCAGGATCTTGATGCTGGTACTTTCAAGAGTATTACCTCTCTCATCCCCAACTCTTTGAAAAAAGGAGGACGGGTAACCCCAAAAATGTTCAAGAAGGAGCGTATTCTCTTCCCTATGACCTGAGCAAGGAGTAAATAGCGTGCTAGGGAGTTTGTTACATTCTGTTAAATAAATCCTGCCTGTGGTGCAATGCCCAGGGGAGCATACAGATACACTGTAATCCAAAGGAAGTTCTTTCATGAGCCACCTGCAAACTTTGTACTCACTCACTCATTTACTCACAGTAGGTTAGTCCTAGTGAGCTGGTTTGCTCCAGATGGGAGGGAAAGCAGGTGGGTGCTTGGGTGCCAGGGAAATAGTCCTGATGTATTTTGTGCCAAATTGTTTATTTTTTTATTTACAAGGGCTGAAACTTCTTTCACCTTTTACCTTGTTTCAACTTTGCTGGAAGCCTCTATCCAGTTAGATCTCTCCCAAAACTCCAGCCCATCCATCAGCGACAGAGTTAATAATTTTTACACCAAGAGAAAAAAAAAATCCCACTTCCCTTCCCCTTCTTTGCACGCAGGTAAAGAAGGCAGGACACTTGAAATTGCTCTTGGCCCAAACCTCCTGCTGCTCCTACAGCACTGGAAGGGGCAGAGAGATACAGGAGCTCACTGTGCCTTTGAGGAAAGCTTTTTCTGGCCACATTAAAGATAAATTATCCCACTACGACAGTGAGGCTGGAAAAGGTAATAGTGTAACCCAGGTCTCAACCACCCACCGACCTCCTGTCCCTTTTCCCCCACGTATTGAACCTCCAAGGCACTGCAAGGTCTCCCAGTGCTCAGTCTCTTCTCCTCTCCTTGCTTCCCCTGGTTCAGTAGCGTCCAGTCCCCCACCCTCCCTCCTCTCCCAGAACAATAGCAAGGCACCGGATTCAACTGCTTCCCAAGGAAAGCACAGATCACACACATTTCAACAGAGAGAGATAGATATGATTATATTTCTCTTTGCTGTTTAGGACAAGAAATGAAGTGCTGCCTCTTTAATTGGCAAAAGCATGCAGTAAGAGCATACCTTTAATTTAGTGTTGGGATAGCTCACTTGCACCCTGGCTGTTGTCTTATTGGAGAGGGCAGCCTGCCTCAGATCCTCTAGCACTGAAATAATATCATCCAGCACGCATTTCTTATCCTGATTTCTCAACACACACAGATGGGAAAAAGTATAATTATAGCCTTTGTAGTTCACCTTCATTTCCAGCACGGCTCGGTGGATCTGCAGGATCACATCAGCCTGATGCAAAATATTGCCTCCGGGTTTGGAGAGGAGAATCACCCTGCCATACCTCCCCGGGGTGTGCAAGTCCGAATACAGCTGGCTTTTGGATTGATCGAGGGAGAAAAGGCTGCTGGCTAAGCTCCTCTCGATCTTGGCCAGGCTGTGGCTGGGGGCTACCAGCCTCTCCAGGTCAGTGTCAGGCTGGAAGCGGTTGAGCAGGCTGAAGCCGAAGATGATGGTCAGGACTGCGGGCACAGTGAGGAAAAACACCGGATGCCTGCTCACGAATAAGCCCAGCTTGTAGAAAAACGACTGGAGCCCTCTGTGTATCACCTGCCGCAGCATCCTCCACCAGATCCAGCCTGCAGATGCTCCTGGCCGTCTTAGAAAGCACATGTGACATGTGTAGCTCCTTACCCCTTCCTGCCAGTTTCCCTTTCTCTCTCCCTCTCTCTCTACTACTCCTTTAAAAGACTGCAGCAAGTTGCAGCAAGACAGCCAAATATTGATCAATGGGGTGTGTGTATGCGTGCGGGTGTGTGTGTGTGTGCCGGGGGTGGAAGGGACCGGGCAGGGGAGGGAGTTGGGAGGGGGGGTCCTTGCCTTTTTTTCTC
>VWZD01011812.1:20837-103586 GCA_013396695.1 Sakesphorus luctuosus
GACTTGGCGAACCGCTTTCCCACAGCAGCAGCAGCAGCAGCAGCCGCCGCGCTCCACTCTCGTCCCCCGGTCCCGCGGCTGCTGCATCCCACCTCCGCCCTCCTCTCTCCATCCCCCGGTCCCGCGGCTGCTGCATCCCCCCTCCACACTCCTCTCTGCATCCCCCGGTCCCGCGGCTGCTGCATCCTCCCGCCGCACTCCTCGCTGCATCCCCCGGTCCCACGGCTGCTGCATCCTCTCGCCGCGCTCCTCAATCCTCCCCAGGTCCCACCGCATCCCCCCGTCGCACTCGGCTCTTCCCCAGCCGCTGTGGCTCGCGAGGGGCGGGAGGACACCCGGCACACACCGCTCCAGGTAAAGCTCCAAAACCAAATTTCCCCTCTCCCCCCACTTGCTGTCCGGGGTCGCCCAGGCGAAGCTGTCCCCTACTCCTACGAGGAGGAGGGTGACCCCGCGAAAGGCTGGGCACAAGAGGAGAAAGGGGAGGGGAGCTGCTCCCTTCTGCTGCCCCACACCCTGGCACATCTCCCCCGACCAGCTGTTCTCTCAGCAGTGACCTAAGAGAGGTAGGACACAGCTCCTGACACCCTCCAGCTGAAAAAGAGGTTTTCCAAGCAAAGACACCGGCAGACCATTACATAAGAGAAGAAAAATTCTGCAGCTCTCCAGACCAAAGGAGAGCAGTAGAGAAATGCATTTGCAGCAGACGAGCTGCCCACCAACTCTCCAGGCAGCAAGTTCTGCTCCTCTGGGAGCTAGGACTGCTCGGGACAGCAGATCCAGTCCCAGCATACCTGACAGCCCCTTGCAGGAAAGGCAGGAGAAAAGGCAGGCTGGCTTTGCAGGAGCTTTATACTTGTCGTTCTAAGTCCCAGAAATGCAATTTAAAAAACCCAACGGCAACAAAAAAACCCCAAACACCACACACACACACAAAACCCAAACCAAAACCGCAGCTCTCTGCTCAAGTGTCTCTCCCTTCACTAAATTTCTGCTATATGTTAGCCAGTTTTGTCAAGCAGAAATTGTTTATTTGGGATGGGGCCAAAGGCATTGTGCAAAGTCTGAGAGAGCAAGGCTTTCCCATAAAATAGCCCTACAGAAACAGAAGGATGAGTGGAAACTGGGAAGCTCAATAATGCCAATTAGCAGCCTCTGCCTGATTCAGGGCTGGACAATCAGCCGGTTGTGCTCAGCTTGAAGTATTTTTCAGTGTTTTGAAGAAAAATCAGTACATTCACCAATCCCTTTCATGTTGTCACCCCTACATACACACTTCTATGGCTACTAACAGTTGAACCGATGATCTTAAAGGTCTTTTCCAAACTTAATCATCCTATGATTCTATGACTGTGTGTATGAACAGGACTTGCAAAGAAGGAACCCATCTTTGAGGTGTTTGGAGGGTGTGCGTTAAGTTGCAGAGATAGTGATTCAGTTTAGGAGCCTGAAGTACTTCAAAAGTGTGGAAACATGAAACTTGTCCAAGGAACAGAGAGCCCGAGAGCACTGGATTGGAAACCTACATGACTGAAATCAGTGGCTAAAATTCAAAGTTGCCTTGGTAAAACTAGCTTAATTTTTAGGTATTTGAATGGGTGCTGCTAGCACATCATGCTTTTCAAATCAGAGTGTTTTTATTTAGTGGCCTAGATACTGCTGATCTGCAAATGTGGGCTGGAGTTCTTACAGGCTACACGAGAGAGAGGTCTAAGGTGGGAAATTCTGCAGAAAAAAACCTATCAGACACCTATTTGCATGCCTTAAGATATTGCCTATGATGGAAATCTGCCTCAAAAGCCCCAGGAAATGCTAAGCTCCACTGGTACAAATTACAGCTCTTTGTCTATTTTATGATGCACTTATGCCAATGGCTGAGTGCTCCCAGTGAATAAAGTCTAAATGCAAAGGCTTTAGTGAGCCTTTGCACTTACAAGTCAGACCTTGGGTGGGAAGTCAGAGCCTGATTTTTAATTTCTACACATGCAGGCTTGTAACAGCCTTTGACAGAGTATGTGCCTGTGTCTAAGATATGGGTGCTGCTGGCAAACATACCTGAGCACAGTGGACTTCAGCAGAGCCTGCATAAGCTCTACCTGGAGCCTTTGGGTCCTTGGCTCTTATTGCTTCTGTGTCTCATATGGTGCTGGAATCTGGCCTGGCAGACAGAAACCTTCACTCACTTCTTGTGGTTGCTATGGCCTTACCCAGTGTGTCCTTCACAGAGCTGATCATCACTCAGGAGCTTGGCCAGATCACAGAATGACAGAATAGCTGGGGTTGTAAAGGACCTTAAAGACCATGGACAGGCATCCCTTCCACTAGACCAGGTTCCTCAAAGAGCCATTGCTTCTGGCCTTCACCACTTCCAGGGATGGGGTATCCACAACTTCTCTGAGCAACTTGTTCCAGGGCCTTACCACACTCACAGTAAAGAATTTCTTCCTAATACCTAATTTAAATTTACCCTTTTTCAGCTTAAAACTATTCCCCATCGATCTGTTAGGTCACGGGAAGTAATTGAGACAATTCATTTCAGCAAGTGACCACAGGAACAGTTCAGGAACAAAGCACAAGTATTTTGGGCCGCCCTGGGAGAAGCAGGTCCCTCTAGTGCCTAAATAAGATACAGCAAAGTGTATTTTTTTTCTGCAGCTTCTCCAGGTCTTGGACAACTCCTGTGTGCCAGGATGCTGCAGTGGAACATTCTGACACGGCACTGCTGAGACACAGACCGTGCAAAGAGAGGGCAAAGAAAGAGGTGCAATGAAAGGTGTGACTGAGTACATGCTGCTTTCTTCTTGAGCAGGAAAATAGAGAATAGTGCCAAAGGGCACTGTCAGTTGGTCTTGCCTGTCCCTGGGAGTACACAATAACAACATGTAATCCGGCATTAGTGCCGGTAAAACTGGCTTAATTTTTAGGTATTTGAATGGGTGCTGCAAGCACACTGTGCCTTTCAAATTCAGGCTGTTTTTATGTAGTGGCCTAGATACTGCTGATCTGAAGGTGCCTGAAAGTGTTACCCTGCAGGAAACAGGGATGACAAAGTGAGCAATGCATTACACTGGTCATCCCAAATGGCAAAATCCATGGAGGATCTAAAAAGTTAGCTTGAAGTACGTCTCAGAAAGAAGCAGGGCATCAGCACCTTTTCTGAGACAGTGCTGGGATGTGCTGATATTTATATCCTCCCTGGTGTCATCCAATGAATCCTCTTTAAAGGGGAATAACAGATAAGTCAGGGATGTTAGCTGGGGGAACTGAGAGATGGTTCATGGAATGTGGAGTCCAGAGAAATAGCAGACCACAAAGAGAGATTCAAAACACTCAGAAATACTTGAGACAAGATTTAGCTTGGAAAAAATGCAGCTGTATCTGAGGGAAATAATTGGAGTTGTCTATTCCCAGAAAAGAGACCACTTTGGAAACAAATTATTTGGCACAAAGAAAATAATGGGATTACGGCACAGGGCAAGGCAGACATGGTTTTGGAAAAGGCATTACAGAGCAGAAAGTCAAAGCAAATCAAATTTACTTGCAGGGTATCCTAAAGCAAGGAGGGAGCGAACAGTCCTTCTGATACTCTGATGTGGCTGCATTGGTGGACTGTGTTCAGCTCAGAGGGTTACTGAGACACAGTAAATCTGTCACTAGTTTTAATAAGAATTATTAATGGGCTTAAGGGGTTGGCATAGGTACACTGATTAGATACTGAAAAAGGTAGATTGGGTGCCAAGGAGCCAGATTGTCCTATGCTGATTCACAAGCAAGTAAAGGCACAAATGGTCCTATGGGCGTAGTGATTTCAAGTTTTTATGGTTTAATAGCTGGGGGGATATAGTAAAAATTTATGGTATAAAAAGATATTAAATAGTGGAAAATAGAGGCAGAGGGATAATTCAGAATAGTGACAAAGGCTGTGGGAAACAGACTTCAGACAGACTAGCAGTTCATGTTCATACACTTATATGATTTTCTACCTCAAACTGGGAAAGAAAAACTCTAATGTGATATGGGGTTTAGTTTTAGAAATGTGGATTTTAAGAAAAAATCCCTTAGGAATTCTCATTTCAGTCCTGAGCTTCCTTGAACTGCAGATCCAGCACTGCACAAGGTGGGCATGGGTGGGAAGGAGGAGACACAGCATTTGTGTATCCTGCTGGGAGATGAGAACACTGGAGAAAGGATGTGAGAGCTGAGGTGATCCTTCATGGGAAAAAATACAAAGCAAAAATTGTGTTTACTCTGGTTGAATTGGCTGTTTTGGTTTTGTGTTACACTGTGGTCTGGAAAGAAGTTGAAGAAACCCTGTCAGCTGCAGAAGTAAAGGATGTGAAACACTGAGATACCTCGTGCCTATTAAGGAGGGTCTCAGACCCTGTAGGAACGAAGATTTTATACAGAAATACCTAAGACTGATGAAAAGCATGGGCAGTCAGACTGTTAGTGAAGGTGCAGGAGGTTGTAGTGGCAACAGCAAAAGGAATAGATGCTAAAGAGCCTTTGAAACTCTTGTGTGGGAGGAAACAAGTATCAGATTATGTACTGGTATATTTTCAAATGTTCAGCTTTATTGTAAAAGTTTTATTCCCCTCAATTGGGTTCTATTTCCTTAAGTAGCTGCAGAGCAGTTGGTGAAGTTGCTAAAATACTGCTCGTGTAAGTAAAAATTGCCATGTCAGGCTTTACAAGGGCTTAATATTTGTTGGATAAACTTGGTTCATTCTTTCACATATGAGGAACAGATTTTGAAAAATACTAGGTATAAACCCAGTGCTTTATTCTACATTTATCAGATTGGCAGATTGTTTTGTCTCTCCCACAACAAACAAGTAATTTTAGTTTTCAAAAGCAAAACTTGCTGATTCAAAAATCAAGCTTTTGGGGACATATTTAAAATACTTCTTTTTTCTCTGATTAATTCTGCAAACCTTATTAAATTTCAGGGGCTTAGCCAAAAAGCAGAAGGTTTCTTGGAAATTTGTTAGAAAGAAATAAACAGGCTTTTCTCCTGTTTAGATTTTGTTTTGATTGCAAAAATATCCTTGCCATTTTCCAAGCATCTATAGCTATTTTACACCGTTATCTGATAAAAGCTTCCAGTGTTAGTGAGGAGCTGCAAGATCTGTAAGAAGTAAGAGCATCATAAAATACATAATGCTAATGTTATTATATTTCTTGAGAGGATTGAAAAATTAAAATCCTGTACGAAGACAGCTTGCAAAGATAGCTGGGAGCAGTAGGCAGTTAAGTAATATGTTCTGCGTGGGTGGGGAGGTTAAGTTGTGGTTTTGTTTTCTTTTGTGAGAGAGAAAATATTGATTCATCTGGAGAAAATGGAGATGACTGAGGAAGCTACCTCAGATCAGTGAAAAAATCAAACAAATGTGCTCCCACATGTGTTCCTTATCACTCTTGCAAAAATTAAACCCCAGCTTTTCAGCTCTTGCTTCTGTGCTTCCTACTATCATAAAAGGCAAACAATGAATATTCATTTCTTCTGTCACCATATGACTTGATTTTCATGTCCCTGTCTATTTGGAAAAGCACTTTGAAAACAAAGGTGTCTGCTGCAAGCCATCCCTAGATGGAGACGTGTGGAACTGTCAATTATACGTGCTACCCTCATCCTCCTTAAGGGCCTTACACAGGCACCAAATGTATGCTGAGAGTTTTCAAGCTGACTGGAGAAGATGCTGCAATGTATTTTTAATGTTACAGTTCCAAAGGAAGGTGGAAAAACCTCTTCCAAGCACAGGAATCCCAGTAAGAAAATGGATGGTATTAATTCTTGGTCTGACTACATCTTGGATACTTGCCTTGTGTTATTTCACTTCCTTATGGAGGATTGAGGGCAGTGTTGTTGTTTACTCCAGATCAGGGGATGATACCATCCAGCACTGTCACTTCCTGTTTACAAAGGTGAGTTCAGAACTAAAAGGCAATACTATAGGTCTCATAGAAGTGTCTACTTTCATAAAAGATCCTCCTCAGAGTCTTCCTGCTTCTCCTTTATTGCAGTTGCCTCTGCTAATTTTGTCCCCCTTAGTCTGCCTTTTTGGAGACATCCTGAGATGGCCTTTGATGTGAGTCCCATGAGGGCAGGGATGAATGTAGTAAGATAAGCTGTTACAGAAACTGATAAGGAGGAGCAAAGATTCAGGACTTTATTCCTTTTGACTGACATGAAACCAAGAGATATGCAATAAATCTTTCTTAGTGGTGTCATTGGCTGGTTAACGTCATGAGGGCATGATGGTTTAAACAAGAGGCAAAAAGGAACATGAAAACTAATTAATTTATGACCTAGGAAAAGTGGCTCAATATAAAGTACTTTATTATTCCTAAAAGCTGCATTGCCTTAAGATATTTATAACAGGGAACCAGAGAACATGTTTCATGAAGAGCAAGCCTACATGGTCATGAGTCCTTTCAAAAATGTATCAGCATGTCTTCTTTCTGTCTTTCTTTTACAGAGTAATAAAACATTTGAAAAAAAAATTCCCCCCCCCCCACATCAAAGCAAAAAATACAAAACCAAACCAAAACAACCAACCAACCAAAAAAACAAATCAGGAAAAAAAAAACAACAACTGAAAAACCAAACCCAACTCAGTGTGACTGTGGCTGCAGGAGTATGAAGCACTGAATTCTGCTTGCAGGGAGTATGGCTCTGTTCCTCCTTCTGCTGCATTGCTCCCATGGGATGCTACTCAAATGGCTCAGATCCATTAGAGCTGTAAGTGTTGTGTCAGCCTGGGATACCAGGGTTCATTTTTGTGAACCACTGAATGTTCCCAGTCACAGTTGTGGTTGGTGTTGAGCTTTGGGTATTACTCTCCTGGTAAACCAAGCAGTGCCAGGTCCATTTTCTAGCTCTGAGTCCAGCTGGCATAGCCTGTCTATGTCTATAGCAATGAAGTCTCCCTGTCTCCAGAACAGGAGAGCTGCATCCAAACCAACCACTTGGAACAGTCCCTGGCTGGTGCTGAATCCTGAACCATACTCAGGAATGTGCTGTGAAAGTGCTGATTGTTTTGGGCCAAAATAATTCCAGGCACCATTCTAAAAGTTGAAGAATACAGCTGATTGCATTCCAGTGCTTGGGAATGCTGCCTGGCACCATTCAGTCTGCTGACAGAGGTAATTATAGGATGGGATTTGTCTAATCAAATGTAGATGCCAACAACTGGGACAGTTGTCTGGGTCTACCTCAGACAATGTATAGTCAATGAAGAGAAACACTTGGTCATAATTTGTCTCATCATATGAGATCTACTTGTCATTAAGTGGCTGCCTAATAACAGTCACAGGGACTGCACCATAAAATCTGTATTAGATAATTCTGGCTGTAAGAAGAACCCAGAAGGATTAGGTCACTACATTATGAACATGGAGCAATACAGACAACATAGTGCAATTATACTCCAAAAGCGGATATTGAAGACAGTACGAGAAGCAAAACCAAGCAAAAACCTGTGGCAGAGCAACGATTCAGTCTTGAACTCATAAACAATCCCTAAACGACCTTTTCCTATATTTTATTAAACTTCTATCTTCCTACGCTTCCTCAGGTTTTCTCTTCTGGCTGCTTTCACAAGATGTGACTAAGTCTGTGGATATCTGAATATATGGGACCTGATCCTGTTTGCAGATCCCTTGGCAGCAATGTAAGAGCAATAGTAACAATTTGCATTTATACACTCCCTTCCACCTGATAGCCTCAGAGTGCTTTACAAATACTGATTGGTTATATTTCACATTGCTCCTGTGGGATGGCTATAAAATAGAAAAATAGAAGAGTGGATTACGAATGACTGGAACAGAGACATAGGCAAAGAGAAAAGAAAAACACAGTGTTAGAAAAAGGAAGGACCATTATTTCTTCATAAAACCAAGAACTCAGTGATTTGCCCCAGTTTACACCATCTGGAAATTCAGTTTTTCATGCCCTAAATTCCCTGCAAAGTAAGAATTTAATTCAGGACATATCTTGGTCTTAATGAAGACTCTGGATGCCCTTAACTTTTGACACAGTATATGCACTATAGACTGTAAAGGTGATTCTCATGTGTAGTACCAGGTTGCTGTTGCACTGGACTAATTTAATGAACTTAATAGCAAGAAAGCCTGCTTAGCCAATACCTGTGAGTGAACAATACAGATCCCTCTACCAGGAGAGACTGTATAGTTATGTAGACCAAGAGGTTTTGCAGTGGATGCGATCCAGTTTATCTGACTCAGTGTCAAGTTTCTCCCAAAAGAAGAGCTGATATTCCTAACATGGTCAGTAGAGATAGGCAGAGTACTCTGGAGGCCTCCAAGGAGGTATCTTGCCCACCTAAATTCAATCACTTAAATTAGATAAAGTGGACTTTCTTTACAAGGACTTCAAGGAATCTGTCATCACTACTTGCTGAGAACTCAGATGGTTACTGTAGGACTGCTCTGAGAGGAGTCAAAAATACAGTGGTTGGTTAGAGAGTCAACCCAGGCAAACTGGATCCCTCCTAAGGAAAAGATATATAAGAACAATCATTGAATTGCTAAGATGGGAAAAGATCCCTAAGTTGAGTCCAACCATTGACCCAGCACTGCCAGGACTGTCACTACACCATGTCACTAAGTACAGAGCTGCACTTCCAGGAATGGTGATTCCACCACTTTCCTAGGCAACCTGTTCCAGTACTTTATCACTCTTTCCATGAAAAAATGTCTCCTGATATCTAAACTAAACCTGCCCTGGTGAAACATGAAGACATTTCCTCTTTTCCTGCAACTTGTTACCTGGGAGAACAGGCCAACTCCCACCTGTCTACGACCTTCTTTCAGGTAGTTGTAGAGAGGGATAACATTCCCCTGAGCCTCCTTTTCTCCATGCTGAACATCCCCAGCTCCCTCAGCCACACCTCACTGGACTTATGCTCCAGACCCCTTACCATCTCGTGCAAGCACTGGGGTAGCAGTAAAAGGAAAAGTGTGACCCTCACCAGAGAGTCACATCCCTGCCCCATTGGCCCTCTGCAGAGTCTGCAGTCCTGTTCCTCAGACACCACTGCTCGCCTTGAGTGATTCACATGCTGAGCCCTGAGAGCCCTCACTCCCACTCGTGTTTGTCTTTGTCTCTGTAACCTTATCTGGGATCAGCTCTCTGAGCAATAGGTATGGCTGTGTGCTGTTGCTCCACTCTCTGCATTATTTAGCATGCTGACAGCCTTTGTGTTATCTGCAAATATCACCAATGGCAATTGCAAACTGCCTTCAGAAATATGGAATAGCAACATACCTAGCGACAGTCTGTGTAGAACCCTACTAGGAGCATCCTCTCTCCACCATGGTTTCCCATTTTGACAAACTCTCTTGCAGCTTTGTGAATTACTGTCTTATTAATCTCCTTATCATGTGGCTTAGTGATATGATGTGCAGCCAATTTTTTAATCAAAATGTTACGCAGCAAAAAGTCAAACACCATGCTGAAGTCTAAATAGATTATATCTTTGTTATTATCTTAATTAGCCAGCCTTGGAAAATCATCAAATATTTAAATTGCATTTGTTTTTTGACACATGTTTTCTACAAAATTTTGGTGACTGGTATTAATTAATTACATTCCTTATTACTTATTTATTCTTTATTTATTTTTTCTTCCCCCCCCGCCACACTTCATCAGTTGTGTTATTGGTGTTGCAGTGACTTTCCCAGGAGATCTCATTCTTTGTTTATTATCAAAACATATAAGCAGGCTACCCACCCTTTGAACCATCCCCTGTATTCTAGCCTGTTAATTTTAAAATGTGATAATTAGTACAGAACAGTGAGCAGATTGACAGGAAATTCAGACTTGACACAAAGTTCACCTATTCATTGAAATTTTGACACTGTCACTTTAGTCTTAGACCACCCTGCTCCATAAAGTCATCCCTGCTCCCCTTCTTCCTGTCCTTCTCCATAGGCATTTACTAGTTCTCTAAAACTGTCTTCTCTAATCAACTTTTTCTGCCTTTGATGGATCTTTGTGCTTGCCAAACACCTCAGGTTTTTAAGAGCTGCTGTACATGAGGGCAGAGTCCTTCCTCTCAGCCCACACCCACTCTTACAAGGCTCTGGTTATATTCCAGGAGAAGGGAAATCTCTGACGGTTTAGAACATTCCATGAGGAAACAAACACTTCTGTACATCACACTAATTAACATTTCCTTAGATTGATCCCCTTGATCCTTCAGAAGGATAGTTTATGTAGTTTAATAAACTGTTTTTCTCTCTTATTCATTAGAAATCTTAAGAAGGTTTAAATATTTTATAACATTTTTGCTTCAATTTTCAACAAGAGAGTGAGATGTAATCAAATCAGATGGCTAAAAAAGTGAATGCCAGAAACAAAGGAATACAAATCAAAATAAAGCAAAAATGAAGATGTTGTGAGAGCATTTAGAGAAACTTAGATTGGATTATCAGATAATACATGGAAAATATCTGGGAATTATTGTCAGATGCCTATGAACTCCTAGAAGACAGATAAGGTCCCATAAGATAGGAAAAAGCAAATGGAGTGGATTTTTTTTTAAAAAAAAAGAAGAGGAGGAATAGAAAGACAAAGGTTAATGACCAGTCAACCAGAACTACTGAAACAATAACTATGTGAAAGCTCACAGAGGTAAATGAGTAGGAATGTTGATTTGTTAAGAAAAAAACCACCCTGTCAGTTCCTTCCACAGGAGACTTCAGAATAGGTAAAAGTCATAGTTAAATACCTGATTTAAGAAGTCTGTTGATATTGTTTCATATTATTTTATCACAAATAACAAATTGAAGAAATATGGTCCTGATAAATCTAAATTGAGATGGGTGAAAAACTGGTTAGAAAATGACTACATGAAAGTAATTAATTATCATGGGTTCATTTTCCAAATGGTTGTTCTATAACAGATTCTTTCTTTGATCGAGTTTTACCAAATAATTTGAATTATGTTGATGATCAAAAGAAAGTATAAGGTTTCACTGCATCAAAACCTGAGCATGTTTCAACAAAATGAGGAAGTTTCCAAAATAGGCTAACATCATATAGGATGCGTCTCTAAGACTTGTCACTTAATCTTCTGTTTACACTTTAAAGCCTCATATGGTTTAGCCTCAGTGTTGCTCCAAGTTATAAAGATGTAAACCAGAAATGGCTTTGACTTGGGCAGTGTAAAGTGCAGTCCAAATCTGAAATTTTAATTCTGAGGGGACAGCTCAAGAACCAGGCAATATTGGAAACATTCTGTCTCAGTGCTGCATCATGATAGCCAGTGTACTCTGAGCTTTGATTTCTGCCTCTTGGCCAGAAAAGATCACTTCTGCCTCATTTGTTGAAGGACCATTTCCATTGCTTATAGATGAGAACCTGTAAGGAGACAAGGCAAGCTGGGTGTTGATGCAATGTGACTGTCATTAGTCCAGCCCCAAAATGGACATAAATCATCACTGTCTCCATACTTTCCTCAAGCTGTAGAGAATTCTTGTCATTGCAGTAGTACTCTCTTCCCTTCTCCCTTTTGATTTCATACCTGTGTGAAAGTAAGTTTCAGGAATCAATGTCCACTGCTGTCAAGCCCTTTACCTGAGAAACAGCCTCAAAGTGCAGCATCAGACAGACTTCACTACAAGCAGGTTCCACTACAAGGCATGACATATACCTCAACAAACCATGAATTGATGCCTCAGTCAAAAATTTTCCTCTGATACTCTTTACTGGGTTTAATTATTGTGTTTGACATTGAGATTCTGTTATCATCAGCAGGAAAATGACTGCCCAAGAAACTTCCTGCAGCAGAAACTTCATCATTTACTATCAATGGCTTTTAATTAAATTGCAATAAAAGATAAACAAAACTTCTCAAAAGCAAATTCATCTCTGTTAAAATATTTCTGTGTCTTTCTCTTGTGAAGTCCAAGTCAAGTTGTCCTGCTGAAATGGCTGTGAAATCCGTGAAGTGCCTCTTTAATCTTTGCTGAGCTGATTCCAGGGACACCCTCTCCCATGGGGAGGAACTATGAAGTAGAATTTTAGTAAACTGATTGCACAGGGCTCTGTTGACCTGATTGCCCTCTCTTTGCAGTGAATGGCTCCATCTTGCCAATAGGAAAGAATTCCTTTTTCTTTAGGAATGCTATGCCAAGATCATGAGGTAATTTGCATATTAGGACCAACTTAAATATGATGTGATACTCTGAGAATCAAAGAATTGTCATAGAATCATAGAATCATCATAGAATCTTAGAATGATTTGGATTGGAAGGGACCTTAAAGACCATTTAGTTCCAACTCTCTGCCATGGGCAGGGACACTTTCCACTGGACCAGGTTGTTCCACACCCTGTCCAACCTGGCCTTGAACATTTCCTGGGATGAGGCATTTCCAGCTTCTCTGGGCAAACTCATCCAGTGGCTCACTACCAATATCACACTCCTTCCCTTTCCCAGGTGTTTGTTAGATTTGTCCCTAATTCTAAACCTTCTTCCCTCTGCAAACTTCTCAGTTCTTCATGCTTTGCCTATTTTCTTTCCTCTTGAGACAGTAATGGTCCCTTTAAGAAATATATTCCTTTCAGAATGTGTCTGCCAAGGCAAAAAACAAAGGGACATGATGGTCTTTTTCAAATATATGGAAAACAGATATAAAAGAAGGAAGAATTAGTGTATTTTGCATGACCTTGGCAACTAGAATCGCATGGAATAAACAACAAGCAGGTTGTTGAATATTTAAGACAGTGAACAGGCAAGTGCTGACTTTGACTGCCTAGAGAAGAGACCCAAACTCCAACTCCAGAAGGTTTTATGGCTCTGTTATAACTTTTCTAGTAGTCGCTGTCCTGAATTGTGGATGCAAAACTCTGCAGCTGTGGAGCAGATCACATTTCTCCAACCTCACCCTGCTCAGTGATGAAAAAAATTAAAACATGGATGGTGCTTCTTTTTTCCCTGAAACATAAACAGAAAGAAAAATCTTATATATGTGTGTGTGTGTATGTGTGTGTGTGTGTGTGTGTGTGCGCACAGCCACGCTCTTGCATTCACCTTCAGTGGTTGGCAGAATCTGGGACACACTTTTGCAAATATTAGATATTACCTATCTATATGCATTTACAAAAGAAAATACACAGAATAACCCAGAATAACCTTATTTTGGGTCTCTGTTTTTTTCATGTGTGTTTTGCTGAAAAAAATGTGAATGACAAATATCTTATTTTCTAAATATGTAATTAACTTCCCCCTGCATAGTAGGTGCCAAATAGCTTTCACATGGATCCAGGAATCTAATTAAAGTACAGAAACCATGGGTTTTAAAAATAATTTTTATTTCTTAAAAAAATTATCTTAAATGTCCTAGATGCATAAGCAGGGTTGGACATGATTTGCATCCAGGATGAAGCTAAATTATACTATGTACAAATAAATTGAACAGATTGTTTCGGAAGTCCACAAGATTTTACCATATCATATCTCATCCTTGTAGATGGAAAGAAAGAATTTTCCCACTTTTTTGATTCCCACATTCCAACTTCCTGCTACTTCCTCAGTGCTTTTCATGGATTAAATGATTTTACATTTTTATAACTTTGGTAAGAACCCTGAACTGCTTGAAATTCTTTTGGTTTAAATTATTTAAATAAATGAGAGTAACTATATCTCTCAGATCTAGCTTTTTAAAAGTAGATTAACGGAGGTGTCCAAATTTAAAATTATATATTTAAGATAATATTGAAATAAAAATAATAATTGAAAATCCTGTCATTTCATCTGGCATAATTAACCTTTAGAATTGTATCATCTAACCATTTTCCCCTGTAATTTCAGTTTACACAGTTTATTTGTATTGCAATATTGAAATAATGTGCACTAAGAAGTCATGAAATTCATATTTGGGACAGGCTACAACTCACCTAACATTAGGTGTTTAAAAATATATGCCTAGTCTCATCAAGTTAGGTAGGTCATTTAGTAATCATCAAAAAGACCTTCACCAGGAGATTCATCTTAGACTTATCTTACAACATTTTATTAGATGGGGTTGGAAAGGCCTTTGGACATGACTGTCTGTCTCCAGGGACTATTGACGGCTTCTAGATGGTTAGTTCAGACCAGACCCCTGACCTTCAGATCAAGGATCATAAGATCATAGAATGGTTTGGGTTGGAAAGGACCTTAAAATGATCTTGTTTCAGTCTCCTGCCGTGGGCAGGGACACCTTCCACTAGACCAGGTTGCTCCAAGGCACATCCAGCCTGGCCCTGAGCACTTCCAAGTGTGGGGCATCCACAACTTCACTAGGCAACTTATGCCAGTTTCTCACCGCCCTCCACAGTAATAAGTTCTTTCTAACATCTAATCTAAATCTGCCATGTTTCAGTTTAAAACTGTTCCCTCTTGTCCTGTCACTACAGCCTCGTTTACAGATAGTTGAAATCAGCTAAGACGACCATACTCAGAGACTGTGAGTGTCACTCATGCTGTCAAGTGCCATCATTCATCCAGATGGTCTCACAAAGACCTCACTTATTATTGTGGGGATGCAAAACCTGGTCAGGGAGGGCATGGAAGGATCCCTATGGGCAGAAATTCTGGAATGTTTCAGTAAGTCTGTTCACTTCCTGTATCGATGTTAACTAACATGGCTCTGTGGGCATAAGCAATTACAAATTACAACAAACACAAAAACCTGCGCATCTATCTACCGTGAGATAATCCTGAAAGAGTCTCATCATGACAGACTGGCCTTTCTCCTGGTGCCAAAATCCATCTCGCCCCTGGAAGTGCTTTTTTCAAACATTCAAGCATTCCTCGGCAGTACATGTGTTAAAGTCCAGGCTGCTGTCCCAAATATTAGGGCTCATCTCCAGATATTAGGGTCATCTACAGAAGACCACTCCTTTGTGGAGGGTTTTTTCCATGGATGTTTTTCTTTCAGTCATAAGGAAAGGAGGAGATTAAAAAATGTTAATGCAATGCCATTCCCCCAAGGGAAGGTGGAGCAACCTCAGGAAATCCAGTGAAGGAGGAGAAAGGAACCAGAGGGAAGTCTGAAGGTTAATACTATACCCTTGGCATTCTCTGCACAGGAAAGCTGCCAAGAGTTTCCTTTGTCATGCTGCTTTTTCTGGAGGCCTTTTGACTTCACTTAGATACTGAACGGAAAGCTGTACACAAAATAAATAATGTTTGTGAGATGAAATGTCACCATAGCATTCTCCTTGCTTGATAGTCTTTACTTCTCAGAGTATTTTCCTTTAGAAACACCCCTGTCACCCACCTCAGATACTCCTGCTTGCTTCCCTTTAAACCTGTGCCAGCATGGCCTGTTCATGACCTTACCTACTACAGCAGCTCTGAATTTTGTAATAAGCAGCAGCAAATAAAAGGACAACCAGCTCCTTTTCTAATTCCCTTTTTTTGTTCAACAACCTGCTGTGCTATCTTTTGAGGCAGGCATTTTTTTTATTAGTACCATACTTATGTTTTAATAATAACAATCAGTGTTAATGTAACAATTACTTAACAAATGTAAGTATAAAATATTAAAATATACATAATTAAAATAATAAATACCACCATCAACAACAACAGAAAAAGATGAGTTAATGATGTAAAATGCTCATCTGAGGAGACATATGTCAAGATAAAAGATGTTATTGGATTTACTCAGCTCATAGCTACTAATGATGTAGGCATCAATGCAGATACCCAATATCCCCTTCTAGAATCTAATGATAATTGCACCCTCAAAAACATATACCTGTTTGACTCTGCCCACAACACCCATCTACCCCCTCTAAAGACCATTTAATACTCATCTTTGCCCAGTTGATACAGATGCCAGCAGTGTGACACAGGGGGACCTGTGTTTTCTCCTTGTTTCCTCCACACGTGCCCCTCTTCACTGAAGTGAAGATGGTTTAACAGCAACAAGAACTTCATGGTTTGCATGTAAACACCTCCTGGAAGATGTGGAAGGATTTCTGTCTGACTGAAGCCAATGTGTTAGTGATCCAGAGCAAGGCAGCTGCTCAATAAAGACATAGGTTGACTTAAACTAATGCCTTGATGGAGCCTTCAGACTGAACGAGCTTCTGATTGGCCTGTGGGATGTCTCATTCCTTACTGTTCTTTATTCATTTACTGTAATGGAAATAAAGAAATCGAAACAGGAGGGTCTGACAGGATAATAGGCTTGTGATGTTCTGAAAATAAACATCTACCTCCATTTGACATTTATTATCTATAAACTGCTTGGCTTCTTTTTGGCAGTTTTATTGTGTCAGGAGACCATTATCCTGTCACAGCTCTGTATTGCACTGACATTATCCCTTAAGCAAATTTTGGTACTGAATTTATAGTTCTGTGGGTATTCCCAGCCTTACATCACTGAAGGTTCAAAGCAAGGTATGGCAGGTCTTTGAACACACTGGTGGGACTGCAACAAGGCTCATAGCATGAATCAGCTCAGCTACTTGGTAAGGAAGAATGGGCACTGGTGGGAAAAGCACTGACAGCTGGATAGATGGGGGACCTATTTCCTTCTTTGCACTGGAGCAGGGCTTGCTGCATGCATGAAGGCCATGGGATAAGGTGCCACTGCAGAGTCACAGCCTCTCCATCCATGCTAATAATTCATTTACTGTACATGAGAACAAAGAATAACCTGGAAATTCTGTGCATCTATGGGGAATTATCACCATATGCATGTGCCCCATCATGAAATTTTAAAACAGAATGTAAATGAAACCCAGCATTAACTTACATCAATTTACTTCTGCATGAAGACAAAAGATTCTAAGACTGGCCAGATACGGTTACTGACAGAACCGACCCACTGCAACACGAAAATGATGTTTGTTCCGCCATAACATTTTGTAGTGTTTCCAATGCCAGAAAAAAAATTAAAAATCTTTAACATGCATTTATTAAATTGTGGATCTAGTGAAAAGCCACTCTCTGTAGTCTGCTAACACCTGGAAGAAACTACACAGACAGTTTCTCAGTATCTCAAAGATGTATTGTTTTATAAGAATTTATAATGCCTTTATCCAGAGACCCATGAGGACCATCCCTCTCGCTAGTGTAACTAATGATTTCTCATATTGTAATAAAAAGGAATCCGTGAAAAACAGAGAACATAGCCTTTTGTAGCCAATTAATAAAATTCACAGACTCAGTTCCCAGGATAAAGAGCTCATAAAAGTTTTCCAGTCTTGAGTCTGTAGCAGCTTTTTGACCATCTAGTTCTATTTCATTTATAAAATGCACCATAGCACCTATGCAGAAAGTCCTACCTCCCTCATTATCTGACATCTACCTTTGCAAGGCTGCTCCCTCTCCTGTTTGATCACTTCTATTTATGTTTTATCTTCAGCCTAAGCTTCCTAATTTTGTTACCCTTCACAGTCCAAAGAGAGGCTTCCTGTGAGCCTTCACCCAGAGAACACAACCTCTCCCTGCATGATTTTGGTGTTTATTAGAAGCAGAGGCAATATTTTTAGTTTTAACAAGAAGCTTTCACTTCTCACTGAGGGACTGAATTTCCAGTGTCAGATGTGCAGCCATGGTAAGGAGGCAATGGATTTTAATTTGGCAGCTTTACAGTCTCTTCTCTGCAGAGTTTCATGCTATTTCCTACTTGCAAAGATGGTGATCTTGCCATGGTGCCTCCATAATTTCTAGTTACCACTACCTCAGGTTTTGTTTGAAATCTTCCAAATTGCTTATCTGTAGCTCCAGAAGGGGAAAGTTTGGCACTAAGGGCTTTGTGGTCCTGCCTGACTCTGACAAGTATGCACCATTTTTGATGGATATCAGACAACACTCAGGTAGAGCCACCATAAGAGAGTTAAAATCTGTCCTGTTTCTAATGGCAAGGTAAGCATTATCCAGGTTACATTTTTTCCTCATCTCCAGGTCTAAATGCCTAACCTTTCTACACCTCATCCCTGGCACATTCTGAATTCATGAATGTTAGACTCATGGAATTGTTTTTTTCACAATAGACATTACTTATTAAAATATTTATTTTTCAAGATGTATTTTCCTATTTTTAACATCTTTCTTATTTTTAAAACAGCATTGATTTTATTTTCAGCCATCTTCCCTTCTGAACTACACCAAGGACTCATTCCTAGGCAGGAGTCAGATGTCAAAATAGAAAAGTCTCATGCCAAGAGGGGAAAATCCTCCAAAACATATTTTTTAAGCAGAAGGTATAAAAATACATGATGATGGTGCTCAAGGCTGTGTTCACATTCACATGCATTTCCTCCACATAAATCTCAAGCATCTTATTGATCTCAAACTTTCATTGCCAGTGGTTTTCTGACTTTTTTTTTTCCCAGCCAGAACTTTTCCCCTGGGCAATTATCCCATCACCATCCTCTGTCTGCCAAGAAGGTACTGGAGTCAAGTAGATGTCTGTAATGATTAGGATTCAATTTGAGTGACACATCAACCTGCCACAAACATTTGCAAAAGCCCTCCTGTGACAAGATTCTTTTACTTGAACGACAATTCAGAGTTCTAAACTTTTTTTTCCTGAACTCCCTCAGTGGTCAGTAGAGAGGCAAATGACCCATGGGGGGTGCATGGTCCATCCTGTCTTAAGATCAGTGCCATAAATCTCCCTCCTGAGGTACAATTTTCTTCCCTGTGTTACTGAGAACAGCACCATGACTTTGTGTGCAGTGTGAGTAAAATGGTTTTGCAGGTTGTTTGATAGTATTGACCAAGTTCCCTCTGATCCTAATAGTGATTTAAACACTTTCAGGAATGCACCTAGATGTAGGTGCCAACATGGAGATGTTTGAAGCTGGAGCCGAATCTCAGCCTCAACAAGCTCAGAGAAGAGGCCTGGTTGTTGAAGAGCAAAGGTTGGGTGAGGCTAATTCTGTTTGTTTCAGTAAACCTTGCCTGACTTGGTAGCTGGTGTCTTTCAGACTTCAAACCTTTTCCTTCAGTGGGCTGCTGAACATTGTGAAATCCCTCACCAATTCATTGATTGTTCTTTGTCCAAATTAGCATATCATCTGCAGTTACTTCTATCAGTCAAAGTCTTCCAAGATCAGATAGTTTATAACAAGTACCTTTGTCTCATTGAAACGAGTCAGAGTTTTGCCAGGAGTTTCCACGAAATCTGGATTTCACTTCTAAAATTTGTAGTGTTTTTTATCTTTTTTTGGGGGAGGGGGGGCGTGTTGGTTTTTGGGTTTTTTTTAATATGCTGAGGCAATCTATTTTTTTTCTTGGTAAAGATCTCTCTTTCAAAAGAGGTTTCTGAAAACTTCACTGTTTCTTTCTTCACTCAGACTTGCCAAAGAAAGCTTGGCTGGAATCCAACACTGAAACACATTCCCTTTTCTTCCTCCTTAACTTTCCAGTGACAATAAAGATTATGTGCATTAAGAAAAAAATAGAAAAGCCTAATACATTCTGCAAAACACATCTGGTGGAGGAGGGTGTGGTAGAAAGCAATTTAGCTTTAGGTCACCAATCTCTGCTTCCTTTTAACTTTTTTGGCATGATAGTCACATTAACACCAAGTTTCACAGATCAATACATGTCAAAAAAAATCAGATGTAAAATTATGTGGATATTTTAGCCAAAAACATAAACATGATATGTTTTCATAACTTGGTGGTGAGCATAACTGTAACAAATCACATGAGTTTGTCTTGTGATGGTAAATGAAGAGCAGAAAGAGGTAAGACAGAAAACTGAGAAAAGAGAATATCACTGCTTGAAATAAGTGTTGTGGAAAGACTCACAGACTGTGAAATATCCTTACATCTTCTAAAAAAATTATCTTAATAAGCTACCATTAAAATGAAAGGGAATTGAAGCAGGAGGTAAATAGCTGTGATTTGGGGGTGGGGGTGGTGGGGGTGGTGTTTGTTTCTCTGTATGTTTGTTTTTAGTAAAAAAGCAGCTGTATGTTTTAATATTCTTGGAGGACACAGGAACCCTTCCTCCATTCAATGTGTTTGAGGGGTAGGAAGAATAAACAATTTAACCTGAAAACCATTCAGAAATTTAAAGAAAGACAGATTTACTTTGGAATATGTGGCTTTGTTGGAATATGTGGCTTTGTTAAAAATAACATATAAACAAATGGAATTATTTTTAGTTCAGACGTTCCAGGAATCCATTTCTGTGAAAAAACTAATTTGTTACTGAAAATCGCATGGCTTCAAAAGTGCTGAGGAAAGTATGAGATTCCTCTACATGAGGAAACTTTAGCCAAAATTCATCATCTCTATAGAGTCTGTAGTAAAGTTTGTATAGGACGGAAGGAATGTATAGAACCTCTAAACTCTGCAGCAGCAACTGCAGAGATTAATAGCTCTGATGACAGAGATGTCTGAGCACAAAACCTCTGCACTCCTCGCAGATTAAAGCTGATATGAATTTCTGAAGTGCTTGACTTTATAGTTTCAATCTCATTGAAAGACCTCTCTGAAACACCAGGGAAAGCATAGTTACACATTTAATCTTCATGATTAAGATGCTACCAGAAAACTGCATTCTAAGGTTTGATTTTAGTGATCAGAATTAACACCATTACTGGTTGACAAAGTGGGGTCCTGGGAGATCATCACGGGTACAGGTTGAGTCCAAGGCTCATGGACACAGGTTGCTGCAGAAAAAAGAAGCAAGAAAAAGCTGGAAAACTAGAGATCTGTTGCAGGCATTCACTGAGCCTGGAGCAAGACCTTCAGCCAAGTGAGAGCATTTTCTCTTCTCTGATGGAGAATAGAGACCTTGCCACAATTTGTACACAGTATTTGTGGAGTCTGTAACACAATAGCAAACACGAGGCTCCATTCTGAGGGAAACACTGAGATTTACACAATTGGAAATTATTTTCCAAATTGTTTTCATTCTATATCAGGATGAAAATTTTAAACAATCTATCATGTAACTCTTAACTTTTCCAATTTGGAATTGTTACTTCATTGTGTTACTTCATAATAAACCTAAATTCCTTTCTGTTTGTTTGTTTGTTTGTTTTTAATTCAGCTTTCCTGAACCATAAATTTCCTCTCTCTTTTTGCATAGCAAGGAACTACGTATGACTACATCTCTGCCTCCACTCACTTTCTTTAGATTTTATTTCAACTTTATTAACAATACCTTATACTGGCAGGCATGAGGGAAAGCTTGAATCCTGTGTGAGTTTCTTATGCAGGCAAATTTCCTTCAGCGGAGACTCAGTCCCCATATATAGCAATTTTAATGTGTTCTCACAATGAAATATTAAGGAATAATGGTAATATATGTATGCTAATGCATTCAAATAAAGTTCATATTAAATCTTGTTTTAATGAGGCATAAGCAAGGGCAGACTTTCCAAGCACCTTGTGTCCATCTAATGTGCTAATCCTGCTGTGCAGTGCCTGTATAAAGAGCTTCAAAAGCAAAGGGTTTGTGCTTCTAATACGTCTTAGTATCCAGTGTGAATGGCATGAGGTTGTCATAGAATCACAGAATGGTTTGGATGGAGAAGGGACCATCTTGTTCCAACTTCCCTACTATGGGCAGGGACCCTTCCATGAAATGTGGTTGCTCAAAGCCCCATCCAGCTTGGCTTTGAACGCTTTCAGGGATGGAGCATCCATCACCCCTGGACATGCTGCTCCAGTGCCTCATCATCCTCACATTGAAGAACTTCTTCCTAAAATCTAATCTAAACCTTGTCTCTTTCAGCTTAAAGACATTGTCCCTTCAGAGCCTTTCAGTGGATGAGGCTTGAATGATTGAGTTTGAAAGACTTGTTCTCCATCTCTTATTGGGATGTCAGTGGAGGACAATATGCTGCAGCATCTTCTGTGTGCACACCTGAGCTCCTCCAGCGACAAGAGGTTGCAGAGTCATGATCAGTAAGAAACCAGCTCTGGTGCTGCACAGGATAAAAAGGATATCATAATTCAAAGTCAGTGTCATGCTGCCATTATTAATAACTTCTAGCCATTGCAGATTGTGGGTTGAATGAACTCATACCAGCCTACAAAATGCCATGAAATCAGTAGATTAAAAGCAGATTAATCATCTGTATCTTCAATCCAATATATTTAAAGTAAGGCTTCTCACAACTCCAGTGATATTTGGATTAATCCCTAAAGAGTGTATCACTTTTAATATGATGGTTACTGATAATATTTCATATGAGCAGCTTAGAACCTAATATTTGGAATATCNTTGGATGGAGAAGGGACCATCTTGTTCCAACTTCCCTACTATGGGCAGGGACCCTTCCATGAAATGTGGTTGCTCAAAGCCCCATCCAGCTTGGCTTTGAACGCTTTCAGGGATGGAGCATCCATCACCCCTGGACATGCTGCTCCAGTGCCTCATCATCCTCACATTGAAGAACTTCTTCCTAAAATCTAATCTAAACCTTGTCTCTTTCAGCTTAAAGACATTGTCCCTTCAGAGCCTTTCAGTGGATGAGGCTTGAATGATTGAGTTTGAAAGACTTGTTCTCCATCTCTTATTGGGATGTCAGTGGAGGACAATATGCTGCAGCATCTTCTGTGTGCACACCTGAGCTCCTCCAGCGACAAGAGGTTGCAGAGTCATGATCAGTAAGAAACCAGCTCTGGTGCTGCACAGGATAAAAAGGATATCATAATTCAAAGTCAGTGTCATGCTGCCATTATTAATAACTTCTAGCCATTGCAGATTGTGGGTTGAATGAACTCATACCAGCCTACAAAATGCCATGAAATCAGTAGATTAAAAGCAGATTAATCATCTGTATCTTCAATCCAATATATTTAAAGTAAGGCTTCTCACAACTCCAGTGATATTTGGATTAATCCCTAAAGAGTGTATCACTTTTAATATGATGGTTACTGATAATATTTCATATGAGCAGCTTAGAACCTAATATTTGGAATATCATGGACTATTTAAGGTAGATGAGCCCTGACATTTAAGATGTGAGTTCTGTCCTGATAAGAAAAAAGTCTCCATAAGCTTCACAAATCCAGACATCATCTTTTAATTGTCCTCTGACTGCTTTCCCCTGAAGCACAGATCTCTTTGGGGCTGGTGATTTGAGCAGTGTCTTGTGCTTCAGAAATGTGCCTAAACCCCAAATTTTGCAGTCAGAACTTAATCCAAAGGCAAACAAAGTCATCAGGAAAGTTTGTATTGTGCCCTTTGGACTGAGCAAAGGAGATAGCTGATAATGTTTTAATGTTTTTGAGTTTTCTTCTTTTCATCTCCTTTAGACAAATGTTGGCATAATCAAGCTTTGTGGCAGAAATTTTACTTGGAAAAACCTGAAGGAAATAGGAAATATTTCCAACAGCAAAGTTACAAACCTGTAAACATGCAAATACACTGAAGAAATTATTCTGAGAGTGTGTAGAGGATCCATCTCACCTTACTTTATCCACTTAAGGAGTATAACAAGTCCATTTTGTATAAAAGTGTCAATAACTTCCATCCAAGACAAAAAAGTCTAGGATCAGGTTCAATTTTACAAAGCCAAAGTTGTACCAAAAAATGTTTACTTGTTAACAGTGCTCAGTATGATGTATCATACCAATAAAAAACCCAAACCACTGTTGCCCTAACATTGATTTGTTTGACAAGCAACACAAACGGAGGGGAAGCCAACCAGCAAACAGTGTGACAGTGCACTTAATCACTTTCTGTGAAATTAAGAAACCGGTATTGTGATCAACACTGTTTGAGAAACAACTGTTCTGGGAAGAAAACACGAACTTTGTGAATGCCATCATTTGAAACAAAACCACAATGAGGAAAAAGTCTTGAGTGCTATGATCCAGAAAAACACAAAATACTTCCTAAAAGTCCCAGGAGATGTGAGGTCACCAAATTTGTTCTATTATTCACAGAGGGAAGACAGAAATTACCTCCTTTTACCAACCCGCCTCTGAAATATTATTGAATGGTCTCATCCCATGTTTGCCCCCACTAAACTCCTTGCAATCTCCTCCCAGGTCCCTTCGCTCACTCCAGGTCTGTATAACCTCAGTCCCTCTGAACTCATCTGAATCCTTAACCTCAGACCTCACAAACCCTCATTGGCCACTTCTATCTCACCCTGCCATCCCTGGGAGCACTCCACCACCTCCAAGAAGATCAGTTAGTCAGGCATTAGCTTGAATTGTTCTCCAAAAAGCCTTGTAACTGCCTCATCCATGCACAAGGTTTTTTTTGTGTCCTGAAACTGGTTTAATTTGGCCACAACACAAGGAATGAACACTGTCTTGGCTGTGTCAAGAGTGAGGACTGGAAGATGCTGCAGGGCGGAGGACTGAGGGACAGAGTAAGAGAGACAAGAGAAGAACCGAGAGGGGGTCTGGGAAGAAGATTGTTGCACTAAACAAATTGCAGACAAGTCAGGAATAATATGGAGAATATACAAAACCCATGAATCTAATTCCAGGGAATTAATTATTGAAAAATGCAAAGCAATAACTGCACAAATTAATTCTCCAGTAAAATTGATTACACAATGAGGTAATTATTACAGCAAAAAAATCCAATGATCAAGAAAAGTGAAGGGTCTAAACAAAAAATTGGAGCTTGCAAAAGCAGGTATTTTTAGGACTTGCTGCACTGGACATGAAACTTTTAGTTTGTTGGGCTTTTTCTTTTTTCCCTTTTCATTTCCAGGGATATCTTTTTGTGGCCTTGTGACTTACAGGGAGCCTATAGGATGGATGGGGACAGACACTTTAGTAGGTCCTGTTGTTATAGGACAAGGGGTAATGGTTTTAAACTAAAGGATATTTGATTTAGATTAAATATAAAGAAGAACTCTTGTACAATAAGGGTGGTGAAACATTGGAACGTGTGTCCAGAGAAGTGGTGAATGTCCCATCTCTGGAAACACTCAAGGACATGTTAGATGGGGCCCTGAGCCCCTCCAAACTCACCTAGTTGAAGATGACCCTGCTCATTGTAGGGGGGTTGGACTAGATGACCCATAGGGGTCCCTCCCACCCAAACTATTCCATGATTCTACAATAAGCCTGGTGTGTGTGTATGTGTGAATACTTCAGTTTGAAAACAAACATTTAGTTTCAAATAAATGCCAATATTTGTAGTCAAATACTGTTCTCCAAATAGTATGCAAACTTTCCAGCTACTCTGGTGCCTTTGTTCAAGGAGTCTGCAAATCACTAAAAAATAACACCCAGTTTTTCCACAGTACAAATGCTGAGAGAAGGCAATGAATCATAGGTAAAAAGGATAAGAAACAATTGAGGTCAGGTTGGATGGGGCACTAAACAACCCAATCTAGCTGAAGATGTCTCTGCTCACTGCAGGGGGGTTGGACTAGATGACCTTTAAAGGTCCCTTGCAACCCAAATCGTTGTGTGATTCTATGAATAGGAAAAGGATGCACAGAAAGCCTGTGGCTGCTTAGTGCTGGTGACAGCTACAGTCCAAAATCAGGTTCTATGAAAGACACAGCCTGTCTTCTGGCCACTGAAATATTTTGTCATGTTGCTCTTTATAAGCAGGAGAGGGAAGAAGACCCATTCACTGCTGGTAGGATCCAACAACCCTGCCCTCAACATCTCTCACAGTGCTCAGATTCAGCTGTTTCAGTGCACCAAGGCTGCCTCTAGATCTCATCCAGAAGCCTCTCCTGTCAAGCAACCTACACATCACATGGAAGTACCTGCTGCTTTGAAGATCTATGAACTTAATTCTGTTCTGCAGCATCTAGGCAATACTTAATGGTATCAGTATAGCAGAAATTGGAATTGGAAATTGGGGTAATTGGAAATGGAATGTGGCCAATTATCTTTGTGATTTCCATCCACAGTGTGATAGAATAATGGAAAAAACCCACCTCTGAGTTTGTCTTCACCGTAGGGTACTTGTTCCAATTTTATTTGAGATTTATTTTACTGACTTCAGGGAAGAAAAAAAATACCTAGTGGAAGTATGCATCTGGTACATGGACACAGGCTGGGAAACTGTAACTGCTTCCCTGAAAAAGATCAGTAACTCAGTGAAGATCATCAATATTTAAACCCTGGCTTTCCACCTGATACATAGCTCTAATTGAGAAGTAACATTCAAGCTTTTGAATGTGACCTTGTATGTTGATTAGGTTACTCCCCCAGCAGTTGAATCTCATCATTTATCCCAGCCCTTTACAGAGAACACTCTGCATAATGTGGAACATCCAGGTGTTTAAGGGAATGCAGCTGCCTGAGGGATCACTGGGGAAAATATAGACATTGCAATCCTGCTCCATTTAGAAGTAGGAGTCAGAGTGTCTCAAACAGGATATTTTCTGTGTTATCTGGAGGGAAAATCATAACCAAAATGCAATCCTGTGGAAGAGACTGCTGCACTCAGCAGTACATGTCCTGTGAAGATTACACCCCAACACAATGGTCTGCCCCTCCAGGAACAGAGCACACAGGAAGGATGTAAGTTGGTAGAAAAGCTGGTGAAGATATTATTTGCATTTAACTAGATACACACCAAGGCCTGATTTAGTAGTTAGCAATGCATGAAAGAGTATAAGGTATGATTTTTATATATATGCTCATAGCTTATACTCTGTCTTGTATAGTTAAAATCATATATTATACAGCTATATTAATGCTCTAATTATATATTAGATTATAATGTACTTCACTTATATGTAATGTTATATATATAATTATAGCTATATTATAGCTATAAGCATATATGTAAACTGTGTGCTGAGGCACAGCAGGGCCTGCCACCTTGATTACTGATGTCTATATGGATTTCCTTCACTTGATGGAGGAGGAGCTGTGCTAGGTTTAAATGCAGCACAGTGGCCGTGATAAGCACTGGGGAGTGTTACTCCTGATTTAAACTCAGGGGTGTGATAAACTGTGTAATCAAATCTCAGCTCTGCATGTTGAATGTGATCTTAGCTAAAATAACTTGGAACAGATCGCTTTGCATGTGAGGGAATTTACAGAGAGTCTGTTGATGGGTCAGTCTTTCTTAGCATTTCTTCTCCAATCTGAGAATTGTGACAAACCTAAATCCTGCCCCAGGCACACTTCTTGTGTGAAATGAAGTTTGCAACCTAAAGCTCAAAAAACTTACACTCATGACAATTTTGTTCATAGATAAGAAGTGACACTGTGAAATCTGTTGGTATGAGGGAATCATCTGCTAAAACCTTACCAAGCCCAAGGCACAGCAGTTCTTCCAGGGGAGAGGAGGCCATGGTTGTGTTTGATGGGACAAGCTCTGAATAGATGCAAACATTCTTCCAGAGGCCAGCAGAGAACAGCCCATCATCCAATGTGCCACTAACATCCAGGATGGCTCCAGTTTAAGAAGGCATAAGAAATTGCTCTCAAGCATCACAACATGCTGCTCAGACAAGACTGTTTTAAGACACCGCTTGTGTTTAACTACCTGCCTGAGCTAATATTAGAAGCAGCTTGGGGTAAGGCAGAACTTGGGCCAAGCTCCTATACAAAATCCACTCCTTTTTGCTTAAGAATCCATGACTATCATTCCAGTGTTTGGCAACTCAGAATTAAATTAGCAAAAAGTACTGAAAATTTATTATGTAAGTTCCTCCCATGCTCATGATTCTCACTTCAATCAATGCTAGTAATTAAGCCAATTTAAACCTGAGCAATAAGGCTGAATGCAGATATAGTGGTGTTGCACAGAATGTTGGGAATGTGAAAAGCAACTCAAAAAAGGAGTTTCTTCCCATGATAAGGCTGGGAGCCTACCCCACACCAAGCTGTGCAGTTCAGGAATATGCCAAAGGAAATCTTATTCCTATTAATTTGTCCTTATCTATCGCTTCCTGAGTGAAGCTGTGTACTTTAACATGGAGCTGCAGGCTGTTGTTTGGCTCTACTTCAATTGCTGCTAAAGTTTTCTGTGTGGAGGCAATGGTTCATCCAGTCATCCTTTGGAATCACACAATGGTTGTCTGGTCTGAAATGCTCATGGTTAGCAGGGAGAAATGGGCACCTACTGAAATGAGTTCATCACATCCAAAGGCAGATCCCAAAACAAGCTTGATAAAAACATCCTGGATGCAACTAATGTGCTAAAAATTGAGACAACCACCTGAGACCATCTGGCTGACTGCTGGACAGCAGTTTAGTAAAATGAACTGTGTCCTGAAAGCTTGTACTCTGGGATCTGGGTGATGTGCCACCTCTCTTATTCTCGTTAAGAAGCAGCAAACAGGGAAACTGAAAATCAACAACCCAAAACCTAGCTGGCTATACTTAGTAAGAATGTTTTCCTCTGGAGTGAATTTGACTGTCTTTCTGGAGACTGGGTTTGGTTCAGCTGCCGATTCTTGTCACCTTTTGCTGAGTTCATCCTGGTATCTTGCTCATTCTCAAATTCTGCACATGCAGATTCAGAAATAAGCTCCTTAAGTTTGTTTCTTCACCTTTTCAGTCTGTCAGGATTGAGTTGTGAAGTGATTCTGATTTCTTTTCAAGCTTAGTCCCAGTTCATGGCCATCTGTAAGTACCTGGGAAATTAAAAAATAAGAAGGGACTGCAGGCGTATTGTGTTTGGTTTTTGCACATGAAGGCATGTTTCTAAAACATGGGCTCCAGATTATTCAGATTTATGTGTACCAACACTTAGGAGCTATTTCTGCAGCTTGTCTGACAGGGTCATGTGCTTTCAGTGCTGATGAACCACCTTCTTCAATTCCTTTTCTGTCAGCAGACAGACTTTATTAAGTAAAAATCATGAGCTCCATTTCCTTGTTACATCCTTCTTTTTTGTTTTGAGACAGGAATCACTTCCACAAGCTTCATGTGTCCATTACAGCACTACTTTAGCATGGTCAATTAGATGAAAACATCTTCAAGCCATATTCAGGGATCATTTAATTCCCTGTGTCTTAAGGTGAACTGATCATCTTTCAGGCAATATCCCTCTCTCCACTGTCTGTCAGTCAGTGTATGCTAACACAGTCTAGACATCTTGAATAGTATTTCTGTCTAGATTCACATCTATTATAGGTGTCTACAGGCAGGTTTACATATGACCCAGAGACTGAACACAACTGCTCACACATCAGACTTTCTTACCTTTAGAGGTGCACAGAACATCTGAAACACCCACCTGGCTCTGGTAGATGTGACAGGGATCCTGTGGGACTCCTGTGCCTTCCTGCACCTCTGCACAGGAGGCTTCCAAAAGTCCCCACTCAGTTGTACCTGCCTGAATGGGTCTGGCACAGGATCACAGCAACACAACCCTGAAGGGCAGTGAGTCTGCAGGCGTTTTGTAACAACGCAGTTCTGTTTTACTGACAGCTGAATCACAGCTCATACAGCTGGCCACTAGGTTGCAGCTGAAGCTAAAATCACAGAAAAAATTTCATTTGCTAGAGCAACCTGTGAAGATTCTCATTTCTGGCAAGCTATGGCCTTTAAACAGTGCACTTGCAATTCAGTAAGTAATGATAAATATTGCACTGACAGGCAGCATTACTTTACTTATTCATTTATGTAAAATTCATGTAAACATGTCCAAGTAGCACAATATTCTGTGCCAACCATTATTAGAAGGCATTAGCTTCATTTTGTAGAGTAACCAAGCTATAATAAAGTAAATTATCAATTCGGTAAAGATGAGAGGTAAACACTGATCCCATTCAAAATGTATGCCTTGGAGTCTTACAAAGAACGATGGGCTCCAAATATTTTCAGATTTACCTTTATTTCAGGTCATTATCTTCAATAAAAATGGGGATGGCTCTCACAAGATTACTCTGATATTTGGCTAGAATTGAGCTAGCTCTTTCAAAGTATTTTTTAAAAAGCTGTTCACTCTTAGAAAGGATTTGAATAATTGAATTTAAATATAGTAGCTATCTCTTTTTTTTAATCTTACTGTAGTCACTACAGCTACTGCAGATATATAAAAGGAGACTCCTTCAAACTCTTTAAGGAGGTAATTTCTAATAGATAAGCAAAAAAGGCAATTGTAAAGAGACTGATGATGTTACATAGTTTGCAGCACTCACCTAATCTGAATGTTATTAAGTTTTTATAGGCATTGCAAAAGAGATGAGAGTCAAGAGAAAATATGAAGAGAGAAGATAGGACAGAAATATGTTTATCAAGGCTTCAGACATCAGGTGCTTAGAGCCTGGACACAATTTAGCTTGATAAATGGATTAGAATATTCACAGATTTTTTTCAGGAAATGTCTGTGAGACTTAGGAACAGCTTGATGTGATGGAGAGAAATCCATCTGGGTGAATATCATGCCCAAATGATAAGCTTCATTGACAAGTATGATGCTATTATTTTTCAGAATGACTGACAAGGAGAGAAGAATGCAAGTTCAGGGAAGGGGTAGAGATTAGGAATGTTGTTTTAGCAGTGCTGAGTTTGAACTGAGATCTCAGTCAGGCTGGAGATATATTGACATCTTAATTGGGCATGGGAGATGGATTATGGTTCATTTATAGAAGAGTGTTTCAATTTTCTTTTCTTCGCATGAATGGAATCTCTTTCCCCTCAAATGCCACAAACTTCCTACAATTCTGAAGTCTGTGTTTTTCAGGCTTGCAAAAAAAGTGTCAGCAATGGTTCTAGGGGATTTACTTGTATTTTTGAATTCTTAGTTACTTTGAAAATTATATCCCACAAAACTATCATCATCCTTTAGAAATTTATACCACGATGTTCTTCCATTGAGCTGCTTTTTGTAGTGTTAGTAATAGATAATAAATAGGAATTCTTCACTCAGACATTTTCTTATGTTGGTTCTACGACAGCTTTCATGTGAAACATCCCCAAACCCTTCTGGGAGATAGGAGACAAAAGCATGCAATAAAGGCTAAACTGGGGAGAAAAATCTGCACTTCTAGATTTGGGATTTAGATTTATCTATCACAGAACTTCTCCACTTCCACACACATGAACAGGGCAGAAGAGGAAACAGTTTTAAGTCAGTGATGATATTATAGGATTTTAGGGGTCAACACTAGCCTTCAGTTGTAACCCTTTTATTTAAATGCCCTCTTTCAGAGAATGCAAGAAAAATCCTCTCCTCAGCCTGGTCAGAAAGCTGCCATCTGCTGCAAGACCTGGAATCACTCTCATAAGTTCCAGCATTCACTAAAAGTGATGAAGATCAGAAAAAAAGAAAAATGTGCTCTGGCTAAGGTTGTTATATAAAAGGAAAGAATATGAAGAGATCTCTATAGTCAGGAAAGGAAGAAACAAGGTAAAGACTAACTTAGAATATTTTATTCACTTACCCCTATCACCTGCTGTAAATTCTGAGAAAATACAGTGCCCATCTTTCCTCTATATCTAATCAGAGAGGAGACAGACTCTATTTTTCATGTAATGTAATAGAACACACTGTAACTACCAGACAATAAAAGAAGATACCATAATGGCTACGCTTTTAAGAGCACACATTTTTGTTGTTGTCAGACACTGGTCGTATGGGAGCAAATTGAATAGAGCTGAAGGTAATACATAATTCTGAAGGATCACCTAACAGGCAGCACAAAGGGATACAGGCATTGGGAAATACTGAAAATAATGGCTGTGTTAGCCCTATAGCTCCAACCCCCTCTAATGACACATAAAGTTTTAATCAATATACTTCCTTACATTAATCCTTAGACCTTTTCTTCTAGGCTTTCCTAAATGTGATATTAAACACTGAAATATATTTGCCATTTCCAAATAATTTGATATCAGCATTACCGTTTATGTAAGCAATTGAACAGCTTGCATATATGAAATTTGGCCAAACTCCTCCATGAAAATTATGGATATAGGGATAAAAACATAGGAAACATGGCCTACATGGACTATCCTGATATTTCATTTCATACACAGGAAGTAGGAATTTCTCCATTGGACAATATGTGCCTAAATTTCAGAACAGCTGAAACTATTGCTCAGAAACCTGACTGAAGGTGCTGACGTCTGCAGATGGTCACCACTCAGCAGCCAACCACTTACTTGAAGTCAGACAGGATTATCTGGAAATGCAGGACAAATGTGGAAATTGCTCCTGATGGATGAATGAATCTCTTTCTGAGACAAAACCAGAAATGAATTATTATACAAAATGAATTATATTCTAAGCAACCTTTTCTTGTAATAGACAGGGTTAAAGTAACCAGAGTCTTGCTCACAAATATAATTTCCTGCACTATATAGAAACAAATGACATGTCCCTTCCAGTTAGGACCAAGTAATCAAGAATTTAAAAATGGCAATGTTTGTGTCCTCCAAAAGACCAGCCCATCTTTTGTCCTGTTTTCACGCCTTCGGGTCAGCCCTCAGCCTCTCCTTGCAAGAGTGTACAGCAAGACACAAACATGAAGTGGGATTCAGCTGATCATCACAAAGGTAGGATTCAACTTGACATGAAGACAGATCCATCTAAAAGTTTACATTTAGGGATTTGGTGCTTTAGAGTATCAGCTCATTTCTCAGTACATAAGTACCTGTTGGCATATGAGATGCAATAGAATATCTAAGACATAACAAAAAGCTAAGAGATACCGCGTTGGATGTATAGGCAATCTGTGCCCATTTTGGTCAGCGGCGGCAGTCCAGACACAGCATTCTAGGGCATTCCAGATAGCCCTGGCCATTTAATTTTAGGTAACTGAATTAGATTTGTGCTTGACTGATGCTTTGCATTGCCCAGCCCATGTCTCATGTCAGATTGTAGCCCAAAGCACCTGTGCCTTAGGCTTACTGTCCCTCACAGAACTTTTGACCTTGATTCATTTTAGGTATTTTTCCATGCAGAAGACTCTCTTAGCTTCATCAGATGTCTTTTTCCACTGGTATGTGAAATACAACTTGCAGAGCACTCAGCACAGCAGGTAAAGGAGGGAGGATGGATCCTGCACTTAATGGTTCATCTTTCTACTTAGCCATGTCAGCACTTTGTAGAAGCAAGGTTTCAATTTTTGCTTAAAATATGGACCCAGTAATGCTGCCAACTTGCATTTATCTCTGTCACTGAGCTTGTTGGCCACAGCAAGCAAGGACACAATTCAACAGCTACTTCTTTTAACTGATGTTCAAACCACAGATCCCTTTATTTCAACACAGGATTGTTGTTTATTCCAGCAAAAGGCAACAAGTCAGATGAAATGGTTGGACTCAATGAACTTACAGGTATTTTCCAACTCAAATTATTTTATGATGATATCATAGTAGGAAAATTTGAGGAGAGACATTTCAGAGAGTGGAACAGTCCTATGAATCCGTGATGTGCAGTTTCCTACCTAACTCTTAAGTATTAACATCTATTGAGAGGGATCATTAATGCCCTCCAGAAAGTCCCTTTAAGGGACTTATCTCAAATACTCTCCTGGCTGTGCATCACCAAGGAAGAGAAATTATTAAGGTCTACAAAGAGGATCAGAGGAAGACGGTCTTGCTTTTAAGAGAGAAGTAGAGAATCTTGGTCTACTTAGTTTAATAACACAAACTGCAAAAAGAGAGGGATGAGAATCCATTGGGGCAAAAAATAAACCCGGGGCATGAGAAGAATTAACATAAGAGCCCTGATAGTCAGCAAAAATGGTTTTAAAATCGGCTGTGGAAAATGTAAGCAATGGAGACAGGCGGAGCTTTTCCTTTAGGCAATGCTTTGTTGTGGTGATATGGGTGCATTCCAGCTCAGGCTCCATTCCCTTAGGGCTGGCAGAATACCCTACTTGGCCATGTTTTATAGATTTCCAGTGTCACAGCTTGCATGTAGTCACTATATATCAAGGCATAAACTGTGCATAGAGTTTTCAAGGTCATACACAAGTCTGACTGCCTCTTTTTGGCATCATAAAGGCCAATATCGATATTGTACTTTGCGTGTTGTGTGTTCTGATGCAAATCATATAACCTTGCTTAGGAAGGATGAGACAAACATATTGTGGAGGGGAAAACAGGGGATGGAGACAAGACATGGGACTTATATCACCTACCAAAGTGTATTGCTGTAAGAGTTACTTGTCGCCCTTAGAGAAGAGAAATGGGTGTTTAATGTTTGATTCACTGACCAGTTTCAAGTTCTAATATTCGGATAAGAAATTAAAAACTAGACAACTACACAGTGTCAGCGAAATCTTCCTTGGGAAGTTTTGATGGAAATTAGGTACAACATGTTTCTTTATGGGATAGGGAGTGGGAGGTTGTAAGATTTTACTTGATCAATGTTAGGCACATGTAATAGATATGGAAGCTTAGCTGAGATTTGGGCAAGATGATATATATCTAATGAAGCAAGCAGTTTTGGAGGACATTTTTGGAGGAGATAGGGTAGCTAGTAAATTTTGCTTTTACAGAGAAATAGTTAGGTTTTTTATATAAATATGGGCTCGTTTCAAGGTTGGTGGGTACGAGTAATTATATTTTATGGAGATAACAGATTAAACTTTCAACACCCATATCCAGTCAGCTGCAATGTAAGAGCTAATAATAACTGTCCTTGGGAAGATTCAAAGTAGCATCCAGAAAAATCAGAAAAGGCCAGCACTGACATTCCTGAAATAGCCAAGAAAAAGAATTGCTATGAATAAACAAACAAAAAGAAATAATATCTTTGTATTCCAGAAAGAGACAAAGCATAAGTCCAATTAAAAAAAAATCCTTTGTAGGTCACTTCAGAAAGGAAAAGCTCACAGTCACCAATAAAATAAAAAATGCAGTAAGGAGGAAAAAAAGTTTGGGAGGAAAAAGTTTGAAAGGAAAACAGTACGAACTACAAATAAAAGCTGCCAAGTTAGAAAAAGAGCAATAATTGCTTTGCATGAGCTTCCAAGCTTTAATAGCCGAAAGAGGGGAGTAATGATGGCAGAAATTGATAAGAAAAGACAGATCGTTTGAATATGTTTGAAGATGAAAATGTGGAGTGATAGAAAATTTTCTGCCATAGAATTTAGACAAAGAAATAAATGACATTGACAATACTCAGCTGAAGATTGCACTTAGAGGAAAAGAGCTTGGCAAGAAAGCACAGAATGTTTTGACTGATTACTTCTTTCTTTTCTTAAATAAACATTCTTAAATCTGATCAGAAACTAGTGCTAGCTGGTGTCTATGACAGTTCGGGCATTTAACACTCAAATTCAAGGATTTTCCAGCTTGGGATAAAAACATAAGTTGCAAAACTTTATTTAGCATCACAGATCAAGGAGATTCTCTCACTTAAAGAAAAAACTCTCATAGAATCATAGAATCATAAAATGTTCTGGCTTGGAAGGGACCTTACAGATTATCTAGTGTTCCTAGGAGGGACTCCTTCCATTAGACCAGGTTGCTCAGAACCCCATCCCAAACTAGCCTTGAACACTTCCAGGGATGAGGCAGCCACAGCTTCTCTGGGCAAGGTGTGCCAGGGCTTCACCACACTGAGGAAATAATTTCTTTCTGATATCTAATCTAAATCTCTCCACTTTTAGTTTATGTCATTCCCCCTTGACCTATCAATATCTACCTATGTAAAAAATTACTCTCTCTCTTTTTTACAAGCTCCCTTTAAGAATTGGAAGACAATGAGGTCTCCCCGAGCCTTCTCTTCTCCAGGCTAAATAACTCCAATTCTCTCAGCCTGTCTTCATACGGGAGATGGTCCAGCCCTTGATCCTCTTTGCATCCTCATCTGGACTTCAAAGGAATTAATCACCTAATGTCTCTCTTAGGATTAAATGCATTTCAGCCTACAAGTATCTAATCCTTTCTCCATTATTATAAAATACCATTTCCTTAGCATCCTGAGATCCCTAAGCTTCCACTGTGGAAGGCAGAGAAGCACTTGCCTGTTGGCTCATATGTTACATCTGGGCCAGCCCAGCACATGAAAGAGAGGATTCTTGATTGCTTTGAGGTGCCTACGAATTTAGGCAGCATTGCTGTTTGTATCCAGCAGCACCTCAGGATCTGAGGTTAGCACATCACTCCATGCTGACACCTTGTTTGCTTTTTGTATTAACACTTAGACATGTTTCAGGGCTCTAACATGATGGTCTACCAGTAATTAAGATTAAGGCACATTCTTTGTTGACAATTCCCTGATGAATTAACTTCTCTCTGCATTCAGTCACAGATTCAGATTTTGCTTTATTCCTTGGTTGCGACAGAATCCTTGCATGATTTATTGCAATCCTTATTGTGATTAATAGAGCTCTACAGTGTTCATCTCCTTGGCAATGAAAGCAGGAGGCTTATTCAGCCCAGGGAGGAGCACGTGGTCTCACTTTCACATCAACCAGCCTCAATGAAGGCTTCCACGGAAGGCATTTTTGAAACCCAGTTTCTCACTGACACAGATGAGCTGACTACTTTTGTTCCTTAGCTCTCAGTTTTTTAAGTGGTCTTAACTATATCTTAACTATGTCAATTTTCTGATGCATCTGCAATGTATCAAGCCTATCGTTTAAACATTAACATTCAGAATACTTCAATATTTCAGCTGCATAACATCAAAAACAATATGAAAAATGCTCCATGAAACGTCAATGGAAAGCGGCTACTTATTAGGAAATAAAGAGGATGAGAAAATGTGGGAAGTAAGAAGGTTAAAAAATAAGTAATGAGTCGGGGGGTTCCCCATACTTATCAGAAAGCCAGCTTGCATGAGATACACTTGTTTACTATTTTTAGAATGCCAATGTCTGCAGTTACTTACTTTATACAGATTAAAATAATATAATTCAAAACTCGTCTGATGATTATACAGAGAGACAGACAATTGTATTCTCAGTGATACACTAAAGAGAGAAGGTTTCTGTGCTGTGTTGTTCCCTGTCACTGAACTTGTGATCAGACTGAGTTTCCTACTTCCAGATATCCTGAAAGTTTCACAAAGTAGTCTCTGAACAGAGGAAAACTAGTTAAGATTTCTTCCCAGTACACTGACCACTTGATTGGGTAAACATGAAATTTTGAATGTAAACCACCAACTAAATACCAATTTTGTAAATGCCATATGACTAATAATTAATGCCTATTAATACTGCAATATATCCTATTTAAACACAGGTAATGCCCATTTATGTTTCTAATGAACAGCATTTCTTGACTTTATTGATTTCTAGCTCATGTCTGGAAGTCATTATGCTCAGCCTAAAAAGCTGCACTAATCTTCTTGAAGCTGCAGTGGATATAAATAAATAATATTTGCTTATGCAAAAGCTAACCGTCATGAAACTGTCCTGTAAGGGGTAGCGAACACCAGCAATTGTCAGTTCCTGAGGTACATCTCTCATATGGGCGTGTATGAACAGTAACTGAGATGACTGGCATCACTCACTCCTTCAGCCTCAGAGCTGTTTCTTACCCTGTGATGAAAAATGGTTCTTAATTGAATTGAGTGAGACGTGGGCTGAAAAGATTGAGAGGTTTTCTTTATAAAACCTGTTTCACTTTGCACTGGCATGGATTTAGGAGTGCTCTAAAGATCACTTGTCATTTCTCAGCTAGAATAGGTAGCAGAGAGCTTGAGGGTCAGTGACCTCTTTAACCATTCTAGGATCAACAAAAGAGTGAGTAATTTCACACTGAAATCTGCCTTTCAGAGTGGGTATCAGTGTAATGATGTGACCTCGGGACCCTGCAGCAGGGCAGCGGCACGGCTATGGAGCTGTGGTGGCATGAGCTCTGTACCCCTGCTTCCAATGCCATCAGTGTTTCTTTCAACAGCTATTCAGTGAGTCTGCCAAGAGGAATAAAACCTAATTACAGAGCAGTCCTTTGAATGGGGTTGTGGTTCACATTTCTTGATGTGATTCCCTTTTATCTGCACTGCTGGCATCTTTAGAATGCAATATCTAAGCTTAAAAGGGTCTAGTTTAAGGACTATTGTGTTCCTGTTTATTTTCCTCCTTCATCACATCAGCTTTTCATGTTCTTTTTATAGTTTTGGTAAACACTATCCTAGTATCATATCCAAAAATGAATGCCAAAGTGTAATGAAAAGGAGTTTTATTTTAAGACTTCAGTGGAAACAGAAGGGACCTGCAAAGACACAGAGAGCACCATAGGATCAGGATTTTTGTGTCTTTTGCGAGACAGGATCAAATACTCGGAGCATCACAGAGACCTCGAGAAATGGAAGAAACAGAGCAAAAGCCAAGGGAAAATAATAGAGGTCAACATACTGAAGAAGAATGAAAGAAGAATGAAAATGGTCTCAGAGTCTCAAAGATTTATGGATGCCTAGGATCCCTCAAAACTAATAATGCTTCCTGGATTTCACTGGGCATTTAGGTACCTATCAATGATAAATACTTTAGACACTTACTGTGGATGTCTAGGCCTGAATATCCAGGGTAAATGGTGGGATGTACAACAGGCACCTCCATCAGAGATGCAGTGGAAATCTTCAAGGTCAAACAAGAAAATTCATAAATAGGCCTGGGAACGGGAACACTGCTCCTGGGGATCCTCTGCACAAATAGCTGGCAGACCCGGCATCAGCTATTGAAAACCATGTCTCAAGTTTTTTCAACCAAGAACATTTTGGGGGTGACACTGGAAGTTTGCAAGAGTCATTCTGGTAAGTTCTAGGCTTTTGGTAAGATGAGAATATGCACTGCTGTGGGTGAGACTGGTTGTTTTGGCTGCATCTGTTTGCTCACTAGTGCAGAAGAAAAGGGATGATTTTACTTATTGTTGAATGGGGATCAGGAGAAACCCAAGACTTAGCAGATCACTAGCCCAAATCTGAAGTGAACACCAGCCTCTTCTCACCCCACAAACAAAAATTTCCTGAAGGATGGGTGTGCTATACATTTTCTAGAAAATGCACCAATGGCTGTAAAAGAGTGTGAAGCTTCAAACTCAGAACACCCTGAAGAACAACACCCTCTCTTTTCTTCAGAACACGGCCCAGGCCTTTTGCCAGAAATGTTGGTGCGGGTCTTCATGGTCTTTGCAGAACTGCAAAAAAGTTCTCAGATCAATAAAAGCTCTCAGATGATCTTATGTTGAAGGAGAAAAACAGAAACTTGTTCCTTCCAAACATCCAATTTTGAGTGTTAGTTTGGTTTGGTCATGCTGTCCAAAGTCTAATAGATAATACATTTTAATTGGACAAATCCTCACCCAAAGAATTCAATGATAGAAATAAATCTTTTTCTGGCTCTACTGTGTTTGACATACGCTCAATTCTAATCTCATTTACAGAAGTCTGAGCGCGACTGGCTGGATTGAAATCGACTGCCTTTTCTACTGTGAAAATAGAATCAGGCCCCACAGCTATAATTATGAATAAAAATGGTTGTATAAAATAAAGGTTTAGGTTGAAAGGAATCCCACTGACAGACTGAGACACAATGACCCTTTTCTGTGAGGGGAAAAAAGGGCACATTTTTTAATACAGATAAGAAATAAATGTTTAGCAAACTTCTTTGCTTGCCTTGTGGCTGTAACCAGCCTTAAGCTTCATAAGACAGCTGGGAGGAGGGAATTAGATGCCTCTGCAGACCTCTTTATTTTAATTACTTTCACACACTGAGAAATTATGACCAAAACAATAAATTGAATTTAAATACTTACACTAACAGATCTGTGGATACAGAGGAAAGTTTTAGATATGTTTATCCATGAATGGAATTTATTGTGTTTTTTATTTTTGTTCACTTTTTTTCATTGTTTTCCTTTTAACTCTGGTTAGATGCCTTGGAGGCATGGGATCATCTGGCTTCTGAAAGTGAAGGGAAGGAAACAAAAAGCTTTTGCACTTTGTGCTGTGCTCAAGTTACAACAATGTGCACACAGCTCTGTGCCCTGTATGTTCTCTTCTGAACTCAGACCCAAAAGAAATGCTGTCATGCTGTGTTTTTACCTCCTCCTCCTCCCCCTCCCATTTACCCACTGCCACTGATTTCATCATCTTCCATCTCATTGATCAATACAACCTGGCCACCAGTAGTGCCTCTACCATCCTTCCATTTCTTGCCGCCTATGTTTTGACATTTCTTACCCTTCCAGATCTCTTTTCCAGAAATATCTGAGGAATTTACACTGAACTTTTTTCACCAACACGAGACTGGATTGCTGATTAAAACTATTTTTTCCATAAAAGATTTCTTTTAAAGACAAATACTCAAAGTTCAAAAGCCCAGTGCCTTGAGACTCAATGATTTTACTCTTATGGGTGTCCCATGGGAATAATGGGTCAGTAGCCTCATATCCTTGTTTCTGGGGCTCTGCTGCATTGCTGACATTCCTTTGAGGTATAGGACCTGCAAGTGGGAACAACATGGTACCTAATGGGGATAAATTCTGACCAAAAGCTCTGCCTACAAAGGAGAGAAGGATTTAAATAATTCAAACTATTATTCCTGTAAGGAAGAATGGCATCATTTCTAAAACCCTCCACATCTCATCTGTCTCCACTTGTTTACTGGTTTGTGCTATCATGATGACTTGCACATGGCCTTCTTTCCTTGCTAGCTGCCAAATTGAGCTGCTAATTTTCCCACTCTTTTGACATGCCTTTGTACCTTCTTCTATTCAGAGCAGTCACACACATTAAATAATCTCCAGAATTCATGGTATTTAATTTTTTCATTGCCAAAATGTTCTCAGCAGCAGAACTGACTCTTCTGATAAATGCACAGTCTTCAGTTTTCTTTTCTTTGGTTGCAAGAATGATCCATTTTATCTCTGTTCCTTCTGTAACATCATAATTTCCATAATTCATTAACAATTCAAGCAAACTCCCTTTGCTTGTTTCTCATGCTCTTTGAATCTCACTGATGCCACAGGATACTGTTGTTCTTTCACCATCAACACAAAGAAAGCACAGTCCTGCTGCTGTTAACTGAGCTGTCTCTAAACAGACCAATCTGAGTGCTGTATTACAGCGTGCCCTACTGGTCTAGGTATCCATGAAGCCTCTTCAGTTTTTCATCTTCCTCTGTGAAACTTCATCACAGAGTCATCGACTTTCATGAGTGATTTGGAGCACTCATGAGCTAAGCTCTGGTCCTAATTTATTTGTGCCTACGTTTTCAAAGCTATGCAAACACTCACTGAAATGAATGGAATCATGCAAATACAGACACAGATAGAGAAGTACACAAAGTTATTTGTAGACTCATCCAATTGAATTTTTTTTTCTAAGTCCTCAGTCAGGCTCAAATCGAAATCACAGGGAGGTGGCAGGGAATCAGGTCATCAGAGCTGTCAAAGAAAATGTGTGAAGAGAAAGTTTAAGACCTAAATCTTACCAATTCATCATTTCTCATAAATTTGTGCATTAATGAATCCAAAAACATGGAAGATAACAAATCAGTGAAGAGCCATTGTCCATAGCAATTCATATTATCAGATAATGACAAACATGCATCTTTTTGTTTTCTCTGACACTGGATGTCAAGTGAAGGAATTGTGACTGACATTACATTAAACCATTCAGCCCACCTCCAATCTTCTCATTTCATCATGCCTCAAAAGTAAAATCAATACCTCCACCTCAGTAAGAGCTGACAGATAATTCTGCCTCAAAGAATACAAGCCTGTTCCATGTCTTTCACTCCACTATGTGAGAAAGAGGAAAAGAAAGAGCTTTATGCAACTGAGGAAAAAAGACTATGGCCTTTTAAGGCATCATAATCATGTATCACTAGTCCCATACCTTATTTTGAGCAAATACCAAGTTTCCATGTTTTGTCATAGCCATTTTGGGTTTTTTCTCCTGAAGTATTCAGCAATGCCTTCCAGCTTTGTAATGTGGGTGAACCCTTCGAGCCTGCGCAATCGATTTTTTAGGTGAGGCACAGCATGCGCAGAACTGGCCCCACCCTTTACTCCTAAGGTTCATCTGCCATGGCCGAGTGAGCTTGGACAGTGACAGTGAAGTCCTCAGGACGTAGGTTTGGTTAGAGTATCCTTCTCTTAGATGGATGGCCTTACAGGGCTAAGCCAGCTCCATCTGCCCAGGTTTGGGATTGGAGTTGTCCTTCTCCTAGGATGGTTGCCAGATGGCTAGCGAGCCCATCCTGCCCGCGGACACACGTTGTCTGACCCTTCAGCTGAGATTTGTCTGGCATGGGAGACCCTACCGGTGGCACAAACCACCGCCAGCATAGCTCTCAACCTCATGAGGGCACGCAAGCTTCTCCCCCCCGACAAGAGGGTGTCCTGGGAGAAGATGCTTTCCAGCATTTTGAGATGAAATACCCATCCAATAAAATTAGCCAAGGATCTTTTTCTAGCACTGAGGTCAAACAGAGCCAACCACTTCCTTTCTCCACATCTGTTTCTGTACATCTCTAATTGTCTTCTCCAGTCCAAATTGTTTACCGGAAACAGTCTCTGGCTTCTGCTATTGCCTGCTCCAGGCTTGTACAATGTCTGAGAGAGTTTCGGTAAGCATGGACCAGTCTTGGCCTGGGAGTTGCAAGAGCAACATTGGCACTCATAGGCAGTACTTGATCCCATGTCCCAGTCCCTATTTATTTACCAATGTAGGCAATGTCTTCCAAATCTCCTACTTACAGCATAACAAAACCTAACAAAATATTTAAAGAAGGAAAAAAATAGCCTTAAAAAGTAAAATAAAAGAAAAAAAGGAAAAATATGTATTTATTGTGGAAAAATTGTTGACAATTACTTATAGCTCAGGCACTAGTATCTAGGATTTGTACTGACTTTGAGAAGCATTCATCCAACCACAGCTAGTTGTCTCCAATGCCTACCTTTGACTAGACCTATACTGTGTCTCAGTGAAGAGAAGTGCAGCCTTTTTGGATGGGATCATGTAATCCAAAAATGGACATCTAAAGGATGTCAGAGGTATTTCATAGACATCAAAAGTGTCTGGTTTTAAATGCACAGACACTGAAAGACTATTGCATATTTAAAATTAATAACTCCAAGGGCAAGGGTAAAATTAACTATGCCCTGAAATTTATGGTCTCTTGACTGTTGGAACTGTAATTTCCTCAAAAATCCAGCTGTTATATATTTAGGAAACATCTACAAGGTGTTTAATGACAGAGCCAATGCCTCATTGGCTTTTGGCTAGCAGTCTTTTCTGTGGTGATTTGGAAAGTGTCTGTAAGCAGAATTTTATTGCATAAATCCCTTTGGTTTGAATGGATATTAGCTGCATGCTTTGTGGATGAAAAGCATTATGTGCTGCAAAAACTACCCAGTATCATTTATCTTCTCTGAATTTCTGAGTCTAGGAAAACAGTGTCAGTCCCAGTGATTAAGTTAGAGCTTCCACTACCTGCAAGTGTTATCTGTGAGGAATTAGGCTGACAGGAGGGAAGGGCTGAGGCACAGACAGATATCCTGGTGCTCTCCGGTATCTTAGCTTTTCTAAAAATAAAATTTACAGTCAAGTAAGGACTTCAGAAAGATGCAGATACGATTTAATAGTATCTAGATGAAGGCAGGTATTTAAGTCTGAAATCTCATCCTTATCCCTGGAAGTGTTCAAAGTCAGTCTGGATGGAGCTTTATTTGAGCCACCTGCTCTAGTGGAAGGTGTCCCTGTCCATGGTAGAGGAGTTGGATTGGATGATCTTTAAGGCCCTTTCAAGACCGAATAACTCTATGCTTCTATGAAAATCTACATCCAAAAACATCCCTTCACCAAGGGAGACACTTAAATTCAGAATAAATCACCTCATTTGCCATACATAATCTTTAGGTAAACACAATTATGCTTCTAAGAGCAAAATGGCTCCCAGTTTCTGCCTTTAGATATTTGTTTGGATAAGCTCAATGATCATCAAGAATTTGCCATTATTATCTGCTGGTTAACAAAACATCAAAATGAGCAAGTGTATTCACAGCTCTATGGTTGAGCTGTTTACAAAACTCAAGTGGTGATTCCTTATATATATTTCTAATTCCACTCCCTTTATCTTTTATCTGAAAATTAAAAAAGACCTTCCTCCAGAAGCAGAGAACTCAGGTTCAAGCTAGCCCTTTCTTAATTTCTCCCATCAAACATGTTCCAGAAGGTCCATGACATCAGAAAACATTTCCTAACAGTTAGCAAAAGAGGAGTCCTAAATATCTGAAATGTCTCACAGGAAACAAAAGTCACTACATTAAAAAACATAAAAATAATTAATTAATGAAACAAAAATATGGATGCCTGAAAAAAATCTGTAAACAAATAAATCTGTAAATAAAAAATGTGGAAATAAATCTGGGCACCTGAATCTAGGTCAATTTTTCATCCCATCTGTATGACTACAATATTGTGAATCACCTACATATGATTATTAGAATTAAAACAGGCTTTGCCACATATTTCTTTGTAGAGAAAACTTGAAGTTTTCTTTAACAAAAGATTCATTCTTTTAAGTTATGGATATGATTTTCACCTCCAGCAGACAGCTCAAGGTGTGGTATCCCATGGACCTGTTTTACTGCCTCAAGCTTCTAAAAACTGGAACAATCTGGAAGTTCAAACACACTTCTCGGCATGGTCTCATGTAGTGATTAGCTCGAGGCATCTCCCACTCACACAGATGGTTATTCTGGATCCTGCTCCCTGAGGAACCAATAGCACATTTTGAACAAAACATCTCTACATTCCTACCTCTCTTCTTCCTTCATTCTCTGTGACATTTTTTGGAGTTCTTTAGCTTTAATAAAAAACCCCCAAAACTTCCCTGCAGTTTGGCAGAGTGTCTGACTGGATATCTGTATTAATGGCGGAGCCGAGTGAATAGTAAGAAATTAGACTCTTTTTTTTTTTTTAGTCCAAAACAGAAATGTCCATCAGAGGGAGGCAGCTTCCACAAAGCTGAGCCTTATTTAAATTCACATCCTGCTTTGAAATGAGCTGCATAGCTTAATTGCATTTGGTCAGTCAGTGGAAATTCCATTCTCTAATTAAGTATTTGTAACCCTTTTAGTTCACACTCCTTTGAAGAGCAGGGGAAAAATCCCAACCAGAAAACAAACCCAAAACTTCCTGCTCTTTTCTTTGGTTGAGGACATGGAATAATAATAATAATGATCTGGAGAGGTGAAAAAACCCAGGATTAATGAATTTTAGAAAATATAAGCCTGTTTTGTTGCTTTGGTTTGACTTTGATTGGGAAATTGTGCTTAGGCTAAATTGAGCTAACATGTAATTTGTCAGCTGGACTAAAAATGCTGTAATTGTTCATTTGCTCCTGTCACCCTAACAGAAGAAAAATGAAAAGCAAACTTGCCAAAGCCTAGCTGGGTCTCTGGCTTGTTTGAGTTTCTGTGCTGAGGGCTCTTGAGAGAGAGACCAGAGCCATGGCCTGTTGCCATGAAGAGATGTCTCATCACATGGGGAGACCTTTCCACCATCTGCCTGTGGTGGAAATACCACCTGGGAAGAAGGTGCCTCAGTTTGGCTCCAAGGTGTCACAAGAGGTAAGGAATTGCTACTCTGAGGGACTTATTTCATGTTTAAGTGAGGTCTAAAGTATTCTTCAGGGGTTCCCAGGAGAGGGAAAGAAAGAGGAACAGAAGGCCTTGTCTTCAGTTTATTGATACGAAGCAGGTAGGGTTCATAGAATCATAGGATGGTTTGCACTGGAAGGGATTTTAAACACCATCCAGTTCCCTTGCCCTGGGCATGGACATCTTCCACTAGACCAGGTTGCTCAGAGCCCCATCCAGCCTGGCCTTGAGCACTTCCAGGAAAAGTTTGTCTGACTTGCACTAAGCCACCTGAGACGCTCACTTGTTAAGCCCTGCAAGTGACACGTTTGAGGCAGCTCAGATGAAATGTGACCATAACACCCACTGCAGACTTGCAGTTTATGGAACAGCTTTCTGCTGGTAGTGGTTGGCAAACTCACACGAGCCCAGGAGGGCTCTTGCTGAAGGCAGATACGTTTAAATGGCTGAGTACACAGAGGGTCATCGGGGATCACTGGTAACAATATCACTGAGCATGGCAGCATCAGCTTTGCACACAGATCATGGGTATCATCAGCCACAGCCAGCTGCTGGCTGGAGCTGTCAAAGTTGAATGCTATAGATAAATCTGCATTAATAAATTAAATAGTACCAAGGTCCAAACACCACCTCAGTCATCAATGCTGCCACACTTCTGGGCTCACCAGTGTCAAGGGGGCTTCTAGGTCAGTTCTGCGTAGCCGGAGAGATGCCCACAGATCTCCCACACTCTGTAGGCAAGAAGAATAAAAGGGATCCCCAAGAAAACCACCCTTAAAAGAAGTCAGGATCCCAGGGCTTCAGAGAAGAAATTCAAACTGAAATTAAAAAAGATCATGCATGTATCTCAGAAGAAAGAATGACTTGATTTGTTAAGATTTATTCAGAGACCAGACCACTCCTTGGCTAGGGAACAGCTGCACAGGCTATGGTGTTATTTATTCCAGAAGGCAAAGATATTTTGCTTTCCTGCTGCTCTTCACATGTAGGAGGAAAGCAAGGAACAGAATAACTACATATTTCTATTTTTCTGTCCTCTGTTCTTTTTCCTAATTGTTCCTCCTCCTCTCTTCAGCCACAATCTGCACAGCAGCAATCAGCAGGCTGTGTGCTCTTAGAAGGAGGAATGAGGTCAGTCCCATCCCAGACTGAAAGCTGCAAGCAGGGAGAGATCTTGCAAGGAGAAGTGTGGCTGCCACTGGATTTGATCTCCATTCACAAATACTCTTAGCCCATGGCATGGGATGCCCTGAAATTGTTATGGGCTAAAATATTTACATTTGACCTTTGGTTTCAAGGCTGATGGGTTTTTGTTGTTTTGAAGATGCAAAATAAAAATTAATAAAGATCACATGGGCTGCTAAGATTAGTCACATAGTGTAGCTAAATAGATCAGATAATAAAATTACATGACAGAGAAGTATATTTTCTGAACACACCTTCTGTTACACATCATTCATCTACAGGATTTTGAGTTGTGTAGCAAACCCTCTTGTTCAAGATTTCTGTTTAAGAATTCCTATTACTTTCTGTCATCTTTCATCAAATTACATTCAGATTCAAATTCCATGTACTGAATTTTTAACTTGAAGGCCAAGGCTTTCTTAAAGGAACAAAAGAGTTTGAAAGAAATCCTGAGAATTAAGATTCTGACTAAACTTCCCTACAAGTTCTGAAAGAAAATTTTGGGCTCTAAACTGTATTTGTTGAAAAGACAAGTTCCAAACTTGACCAGTTTTGTAAATCTTACTTAGCAACATATTGAATAATACTGCCCAGCCATTGAAAGTTATGATCTTCTTCCAGTTTTTTGTTTGGTTGGGGTTTGGTGGGTTTTTTTGGTACATATAAAGGATTATCAGATTATGTTGTCACAGAATGGTTTGAGTTGGAAGGCACCCTAAAGATGATCTAGTTCCAACCCCCTGCTATGGGCAGGGACACCTTCCGCTAGATGAGGAGACTCATCAGTAAAATAAGCACAGCTCTTTTACTGATCTTAGATTTTTTTTTGTAGTACCTCCAAGATACATCTCTTTAAAGTTACACACTAATGGATTCAAGAATTTTAAGCAGTATTCTTCATGTTCCTACTCATGTTCTTCTAATCACTTTACTCTGGGGTTAGTGTTTGACAAGGGACTTGAGAAAAAAGTTGTGGGAACAAAGCATAAGTGAATTTTTCCAATGGTTTTGAACTAATGCCATGAGCAGCACATGTGTGTGTCTGTTTCAATCATGTGAGCCTATAGGAGGTTTAAGTTACTCTAAACATTTAAAGCAGGACAAACTATATAACAGGTTCTGAGAATTTAAACAAAACTGCTTCCAGGATTTTAAGTATTTTGAGCATTATCTTTGCCTGGCTGAGCTTTACTCTAATGGAAGCCACATTATAAAACAAAATGGATCCTTATTTAGAGGATGTTCTTTTTAAAAGAATGAAAAAGCCTTAACTGAGAACAGTGTATTTAGGAGAGAAGGAGGTTAGATGTGATAGGGATAGCTGATTATAAATGTCATGGGCCTGATGTCTTTGGACCAAGGATTTTAGCTGATATTGAAGCATCAGCCTTAACTACAACTTTGAAGCAAATAAAATTTGCAAATTCAAGAACCCAATTCTGCTCCAGCTTAGTAGTTACAAAGTCTGTTGCCCATGTCACTTTTAGTGTCAACAGCTCCAAGATATTTCCTTTCCATTCCACCTCTATGGATTTCCTTACCTCTGTGGAAAGCAAAAGGTCTGGAAAAGGTCATAAAGCAACCACAAGGTCCAGATTCTTCTGCGAGACTTGTCCTGAGGCACCCCATAGCATTTCTCTGGCCCTCAACCTCTGTGGGTCGATGGGCATTTGTTTTTTTACATTTTATTTATATTTGTGAAGATCCAAGTTGTATAAAACAAACCCCTGTTCAGATGCAGCAAGGCAGAGGCACGTGGGGAGAAGGGAGATGCTGGCCCATTCCACCTCACACAGATGTTGTATTGAGGCCCATAGACAGATCCACCTGCTCCCCATGGTCATGCCAGCCGTGTTAGAACTCCTCTGTGTGGTGACCAAGTACTTTTTAAAAGGTATTGTGGGTAGAAACACATAATGACTAAAAAAACATACACCTAATTATTCAGGCAATAAATCTGCCTTTGCATTTCTTGATTAAATTCATCAAACATTGACACTGCACACACATCCAAATATATTTCAAAACCAAACATTGACTGAGCACAAATTAATGTGCATTCTTGAAAGATAACTGCACCAGGACAGTGAATGAAAAGGAATTGGATTGAAAGCTGGTGGCCTTTACAGATAAATGAGCTGATACAAGCAATTTAGGTTGATACCAATTCATGGCATTGTGCAGTTACGGAAACAAAGAACAAGGGCAAAAAAAACCAACAAAGGATTAATTTAATTGCTTAAAGTGAGAATCTGGCCTTTCCCTGGACTTCAGAGTGATAAATGAAAATAAGCTCTCAGTTACCACATAAGAGCCATGTAGTCCTGACACAAAATGCTCATGTTGCTCTGCATTTTCCTGGCCTTTTTTCCCTTTTGCAAAATATGTAAATATCCAGTTTCAACATTTTTTTCAATTTGTTTCTATTTCCACTCTGTCTTTCTGCCTTTTCTGGTCTGAGGGTGTCTATATGTCTGATATTCCATTAAGGAATAATTTTAAACCATAATTTCTTGCTTTGACACATGATAGTAAAACACAGACTGTATCACTAATTGTTCTTGTGTCCACTTAGGCTCTTTTCTAAGTCTGGTCCATATCAGGAATCAGACATCATGATAGGCATGCACTTTATTTACTAGGGAAAGCAGTTAAGAAACCAGTAGCAGTGTTTTCCTAAGATTTTGCTCAATGTTCTTCCTGGATACTCATCTTTTCAGTGAGCATTGACTTTGCTGTTAAAGGAATCATTTGGTATCCATGCCATATTCTAAAAAACTAATGCAGTTTATGTGTTATTTCATCTGCAAGTGATTCAACCCTGTCTGAAAGTTAATGTTTAAATTGACCAAATTAAGGTGCTGTTGCAGAAAATTGAGTCATATACATGCTGTGGAAAAAGAAAGTGTAAGAATGGGGGGTTTGTGAGACAAAAATTACAATCCAAGAGCATCAGATTGCCCAATGACACTTTCAGCATTTACAGCAATATTGAAACTGCTCATAAAATTGTTTACATTTTTCTGCATTCACCCATCAGTCAGTGCCTCTGCGGTCAGGGCTCCAGAGCCAGTGTGGGAAGGGGAGGGAAGAGGGATGTTGTTCAGCAGAAGCAGCTTTATTAACAGTTCAATGTGATATTCAGTCACAGTGACTGAGGTTTCTCTGGGAATGCTTGTGGGCTCTGCAGGAGCACAGGTATGTGCACCTACAGGCTCACAGAGAAGTGAGACAGCCATGCCCAGGTGGTGTTTGCAGGCCTGGTTGTTGTGCCTGTGGGATTTGGTCTGTGTTACTGCACTGGTCTCCTCTAAAGGGTTATGAGCCAGAAGCAAGGAAGGAGGTTGCAGCTTGGCCTTTTCCTCACTGCTGAACGTTGAATAAAGTGCAAAACCAGTGGGCAAATGAAAGTAAGATTGACTTTTCCTTAGGAACCACTGAATGTGCCCAGGGGATGGTGCTGGGTGCACTGGGAGAGTGCAAGGAGGAGGAGGAGGAGGAGGAGGAGGTGGAGAGAGCCTGCAGCAGGGCAGGCACTGCAGAGCGTGAAGTGAACTGCTCCTGCTCCAGCCCTGCCACTGTGGGTGAGCAGCTTAAGGAGGCAAATCCATCTCTAACCTCTGGCTGACTCCCAGCCTTCTCCCACTGACTGAGTCATAACAAAATGGATTTTGCTTCCACTAGTTTGCCACTTGCCTTCATGCTTGCGTAACGTGCAAGTGCATTAGGAATTACTTCTCGCCCTGTGAAGGAACACGTGAGTATTTTTTTAACCCACCAATCTCAACCCACAGAGCAGGCACTCAGTAATATACCGAGGGTAAGGAAATGAACTCTCTTCATCCACTATTCAGTGCTTCTCATCCTGTATTTCTCAGCAACTGAGAGTTATCCTGTTCTTTGACTTGGCATGGAGCTGGTTTTGCTTGGCCTGGAGAAATTTATGTTTATAAAATCAGAGAATTATTGAATGGCTTTGGGTTGGAAGGGACCTTAAAGTTCATCTAGTTTCAACCCCTCTACCATGGGTAGGGGCACTGTTCACTAGATCAGGTTGTTCAGAGCCCCATCCAACCTGGCTTTGAACACTTTCAGGTATGAGACATTAAGAATTCCACAGACAACCTATTGCAGTGCTTTACCACCCTCACAGTGAAGAATTTCTTCCTAATGTCCTGATATTGGAGGGGCCACCATGCTTTCCCAAGTAAATATCCTCCTACTCACACTACTACAATTCTCTTTCCACCATCTCTTTCTTATGGAAAGGATTTGCTTCTGCAAAAACTGCTTCAAACATACAGCTTGGCTTATGTGTCCGTATTCCATTTTGTCAGGTGGTGGTGCCAGGAAGGAGGGGTGGTTTTGCTGCCAGGTGACAGGACTGTGATGCTCAGGGAGGTCTGTTTAGTGGCAGGACTCTGAGCTGGAAGCTCTTTGCTGCAATTAACAGTAACTCTCTGAAGGGTGGCTGGCAGGAGGGTCCTGCTGGGCAGACAAGAGGCAGCCAGCCTTTCCCTGGGCCAGGTGCTATAATGTCTTCCCTGGACCTGCTGGGAAGATCTTGAAGGAAGCAGAATGGAGAGAATGTTAAATTTCTGCTCTAACTGGGAGGAACTGAAAGAATCTTGAATTGTATAGGATTTTCCTGGCAGGAGTAAGTTGCACAGAGCTCTTTGGCACATCTACTCCTGGCATTGGCAGGTTTCAGGTTCAGGGGCTGCAGCTGAGGTTGGGAGGCCTCTGCTGCTGCCAGTGGTGTGACTGCCCTGACGAAATGACCAGGAAGAAAAAAAGGGCATCTGAGATACCTTGTTGGAGGGCAAGGTGGAGGAAAGTAGAAGGATGCACATGCCAGGGCTGCCCAGGGCTTCTGGACATCCTGTTCCAGCATGAGTAAGCATTGCTGTGTGGCAGCTGGTCTCAAGATCTATCTCTAAGTTTAAACATTTCTTTTAATCAGTGCAGCATCCTACCACTGTGTGTTTGCTGGATGCTGTTCATAAAATATTTACCATGCTGTTTCTGCACCAACAAGGTCTAAACCACACTGAAACAGGAAACAAAGTCTTGCCTTTAATAGGATAAATTATGTTTTTCTATCATACATTAACCACCATTTTCCTTGCTGCATAAAAAAATCTGTTATGTTTTGAAAGACAAACAGATACCAAAGACACTGAGCATCCCCAGGAGAAAAGACATTATTTGTCACAATTTAAGATTTACCATAGGAGGTGTGTGCAATGGTGATCCAAGAGAATGTCGTAGGTGCTGCAAGATCTTGTGACGGATTGGACTAAAAATAAGTATTTATCTCCACTGAAGATGCTGCCTAATGGACATAACAAAACTCTATTATGATATTAGATTATTGTTTTCCAGTTACATAAGGTTCAGTTTTCAGAGGAAGGGAATGCAGCAAGATAATTTCAATATCAAAGTTACACAGTCAAAGGAACGTGATGCTATTTCAACTCTCACCAACTATTTCTGTTACAGAGCATTGCCAGTTCCCAGAATTTATTCTGTTATCATTTCTACAGTCCAAGCTCCTGGAACATGGGACGTTCAGCTTCTCTTTTTTAATACATGAGAAAGTTTGTTTCTATCTCTTACTCAAGTTTGCAAAAGTTTGCAAATGTGAATGCCTGAGAAAATAGGACAGATGAAAAGAACTCTCTGTTTTGTTTTGCTTTGCTTTGTTTGGTTATGTTTTGTTATGTTTTGTTGTTTAACCTCATAACTTTCAGCAGTTCTTCCAGTTTCAGTCACAACTCAGAATCACCAATATTACTTAAGGTGGGACTGGCAAGTGCTGATCATAACCTCTGTCTCAGTGTGGCAGACAATGCATAATGTTAGAATCACAGCCTAAAAGAGGCTACAGAACAAATTCATATCTTGCCTGAATTTTCATATGTGAAATCTAACTCCTCTGGTGTGCCTTGATCCACAAAGCACCTAAATGTAAAGACAATGACAAATCACATCCAAACATTCAGAAATATTAAAGGACAAGTATTTCTGTAACTTTTCATTCTTACATAACCTCATTTTCCCTTTAAAGGCCTGAAAATAAAAACACTGTAATTGTAATTATGTAATTGTTTAAAGTGATCTTAGTACAATTAGTGAGAAAAAATATTATTGCTTGCTCATTTACTTCATCCTGTTAAACTCAAAAGTACAGACTGGCATCTTTGCAAGCTCTGAATTTCCTCATTCTAAGGAACACTAGTTTCTTTTAATGCATTTTTTATTGTGTGACTAATATATTGGACAGAAAAGAACCATCACCTGCTTTTCAGTAGAAAGTTGTTTCTCCTCTTGGGTCTATCCAGTCAATGATATTCAGGGACCCAAGAAAAATTGTGATTGGGATTTTAATAGAGAGATTTGCCAAGGGTGAACTTAGGTTTTAAATTATATGGTGGAGGACAGAATCATCAAATTCCACCACTGACTAGTACTATAGCTGTGTTTGCCATTTACGGTGTGCAGCCAGGCTTGGAGAGATAAACCTGGAAAATAATGAAACAGAAAAGAGTTATCTATCATCTGTGTTTCATTGATTGCTCAGAAATAGCAAGCCTATGGTTAAGTTGAACATGTGGGAAAGAAGTATGTATTACTCTTCATCGGTGTAAAGGATCAGCAGTGTGGATGGGTGATTTCTGATGTGACAGTCTCAGAGCCATAGTAGTTGTTCTGATAGCAGGCAGAATCAAATGCATTTTGAGTTAGGCTTTAGATGAAGTAAGCAGATATCAGACTTTTCCATTTAAGTGGAAAACAAAGCCCAGAGTAAGTTTTCTTAGCTGCAGTAAAGATTTCTGAAGGAAGTTAGCTCTGCATAGAACTTCTGTGCACTGTGCAAGTATGGCTTGCCCCAGGCAAACATGGAACAAATACCATAGGGAAGTTGTTTGAATGCTGTTGTTGGGGGAAACAAACAAACAAAAAAGGATAAGCTGTGGATGTCCCATCCCTGAACATGTTTAAAATTGAATGGGGCTTGCAGCAACCTGGTCTAGTAGAAGGTGTCCCTGTCCAGAGAAGGGGTTTGGAACTACATGAGTTTTAAGGTCCTTTCCAACCCAAATCATCCTATGATTCCATAATTTATTTTATTTTATGACTAAAAATATAAGAATTTCACATGGAGCAGGAGTCATCTTTCATACATCCTTCCCATTTAAAATCCAGATGTGTCTGTGTTCCAGTTTAGCAGAGTCTGAACTTATATGAACCATCAACTTTATTTTCCTTCTGTTTTTCATGACTCGTAGTTAAGTCTCATGGAGAGTTTTTCTTTTTCCCTATTTCCTGCCACAGCATCAAAATATAATTTAAGTTTCTGAGCAGCTTTGCACACATTTGGCAACAAAATGTAAACAGGGTGGAATCACAAAAGTGGAGCATATTTCTGATCCCAAATATTTCATCTGTGCACACAAGAATCCCTTGCCTTAACCTTGGGGTCAAATATTTGCTATTAAAATGCTCAGAGCTCAACTAATTTTTAGCAAATACTATAGATATCAAAAATAGCAGAAATATATTGAGTTTAATGGGGTTTAGATTCAGCCTATGCCAAAAGGAGTTTTTTTCTGAGAGCCATACACTCCTCTGGACACCATACACTGCTCTAAGCACATGCATGCATTGCTATTAACTGTTGATTTTTTTTTAAGAGCAACCAGACAATCCCATGTGCCTTAGATTGGCTGGGTCAGCTTGTTTAAAACAAGTTGGGATCCATAGACAGTCAATATAACCTGAGTCTTTTGGACAAACTGCAGCAGAAAAAACTGCCCTGATTTCATTTCTCAATATTTTTTCTTCATATTGCATTAAATGACCCATGACTTTGATTAAATTGAAAATTTAATGTATTGGCATTTTCATTGCCTTCAGATTTATATTTTTCATGGTTTCTATTTGTGTTCCAGTTTTACTTTATTATATTTCTCAGAAAATACTCATTTCAGAGGACTCTACCAGCTGCCATACAATGAAATCCAAATATCAGGGAAGCCACAATTTCCTTGCTCCTCCAAGTCGGGGGGGGGGGGGCAGTTATTGTACCTGTCTGCTCCAAAGGGGTTCTGAAGGTTTCAGCCCTTCTTCTTTGAGCTAGAGAGAGATAGCAATTTATTTTTTTTAAGAAGCTGTTTATATGTGAGGAGTCAGATACTTTCAGGGAAATCAGGATTTCACTTTGCCTTGTAGCAAGGCATACAGGGAGCAACAGCCACTACCTGCTAGAAAAAAAAAAAAAGGACTTTGTTTAAAGGACGGTGTTTAAAATGATTGGCAGAATTGCTGGTTTGTGCTGATATTTCCCCATGCCTGCACAAATCTAACCCTCAAGCTGATTTTTTTACAGAAGGTTCAGTAAAAGTAATTAAAGTGTTTCTAAAGAAAAGGAGAGTAATACAGAATTTTACCTACCAAAAAAATGAAACCAAACCAAATACAACAAGAATTGCATTGATAATTCTTGCAGGCTTCCAAATTTGGAGTGTTTGTCACTTTTGGGGAGGATCCTATCTAATACCCTGAATATATTTTTTATCTTTCCCATGACAAACCAAGCCAAATCAGCCATAGTTTAAACTTCCAGAGTTCTTATTAGGATGATTTGTTGTCATGGTTGATTTAATGCTGAGTTTGTTTGTGGCAAAGGATATTTGAACCTACTGTAGGGGTTGTCCCTCTTCTGGTTGAACATACTCTGTACAGTGTATCTTACAGCCAAGCATGACTTTTACCTGTGGTTATTGCTCCTTCAGGGGCTTTTCATATGACAAGCTCCAGGACTGAGAAGATGAAACTGCCTCTCCTGTGCTTTTAGTGCTTCCTGCAGCCTGACAGAGAGTGGAGAAGGCAGCCTAGCTCCAACACAGAGCACGTGGAATGGAAACTGGGAGTGAGATGAAAAGTAACAGCCAAGAAAGGAGTGGTACAGAAGGGCAGGTGAAGGAAGGATGGACAGAAACAGAAATAGGGCTGCAGAATAAGCCAGAAGTTAGAAGCTGGTAGAAAAGATGGTGGAGAGGGTGCAGGAAAGGAAGAAGAGATAGGAGGAGGCTGAACAGAAAGGATTTCCCACTAGTGAAACACCCTGTCCTTCATAATTCAAAGCTGGTGCCTAATTTTGGCATCCTTTTACTTCCCAGGGAATTGCTGTGAGAGGTTTGGGGAAGGAACCTCTGTACTCATATCCATGTGCATTTTCCTACTGCAGTTGAGCACTGTCTGTGATGTACCTATTGCCCCTAAAGGAGACTGGATACCTGGGTTCCATATGTCTCTTGTCCTCCAAGCATGTGACATTATAACTTTAAAGTTAAACCTCTTTATTTTTTGTGTGTCGCAAGTGAGAGTCCTGGGCTTCCTACTGGGAAAGGCAACAAGGTGGGTCTTTTTCGCAAGCACAAATGGGACATTACACAGGTAGACCACAAATAAAAATAGCTGTTCTGTACCATGGAAGGAAGAAAATAGAATTTGAACCTTAATTAACTCCTTCTTTAAGTATCAGACAGCAATCAGCACAAATTATGGAGTAGGAGGTTTTGGCTCTTGAAAACATGGAGTCTTTGCTTCCCTGCCTCCTTCTCTCCCCACAGCTGCAAGAATCCAGCTGAGATTAAGAATGTTGGGATTTTTTACAGCACTTGTAAAAATCAAGTCCACAATCAAGAAGACAAAAAAAAACATCATGAAAGGAAGCAAACATCCGGCCTCGGTGTGTGCATGGAGTGCTGGCTGGAATGCAGCCTCTCCAGCACAGCTGAGAGCCTGCTCAGCAGTCTGAGCGGAAGGAGCTGGCAGCCTTCAACCAGTCCTAATGAGCCTCATCAAACAAACAAACAAAGAGCCTTCACAAATTAGCACCAAAGACATGTGCCAGATGATTTTTATGGTTTTGTGCAGTGCACACCGCCAGCACACCCCCCCCCCCCCCCCCNNNGCCTCTGGAGGTGGGGGAAATCTGTCCTGACATTGCCCCTCTGGATGTGGGGCAGCTGTTTTAAATGGAACACTCACCCTTCTTCTGGGGCTGGTAGTGCAAAACTGCTGCACCTGAGGATGAATCCCTTCACTCTTTGGATAAGATAAAACACATCATGAAGTGACTCCACAACTGATGATAATGACCTGTTCAAATTGTGTGTACTGTTGTCTGCTGCTCATGGCTTGTGATAATGCCTCCAGTTCAGGGGCCATTGCAGGAATGAGAAGCAGAGGCCACCAAATTAGGCTTCTTGGCCACTGTCCCACTTGTGTTTCACTGACTTACTGATGAACAACATTGTTCTACCTGTGTGTCTGGCGTGTGCCTCTTCCTCCTAATACAGCATCTCATGTCAGAAAAAAAATGCTATCTCATCAGTTTAAAACACAACTGCAGGTATCTGTTTCTCACTCAGCACAGGACAATATTCCTCAATAAAATTTGCACATGATCTGAAAATATGGAAGTAACAGTATATGCTTATATATGCCAAAATTTCCTTCCTGTGGCAGGAGCAGCACAAGCTTCTTAACAAAGTCCCTATTTTCCCCATAAAGAGTTCTGGTTTTTAATAAGAGCAAAGTCTTACATAAAACCAAACTGCACAATTTGTCTTAATTATTTGTCCTTGAAAGGTGACCTTTTAATCTATCTTCTGCTATATTTTTTTTTCCCTCACAGTGATTCTTTGCACAACTGTCCTCATGACAAATATCATTTGATCTGGGGACAGCCCTGTCTGGAGTGTTTGCATCAAGAGCCTTTTCCAATAAGCTGCACCTCCAAACTTAATGAGAATAAGAGCCTTATGACAACTACAGGCCTTTCAATAGCAAATACAGCTGCTGTACAGCACATTTAGGTCTCTCCTTACTGAGGAATAAACTGTCAAATGTTGCTTTCCTCTAGTTATAAAACAGTCCAAATACTGCAGTGTTTGCACAGAGGAACAAGGCTTTGTTTCATTCTTTTACTCCTCTCCCAGGAATGAGTGCTGGGAAGGCTTCTAGGGAGGGATTCACCCCAGCATCTAGGTTATCCTGCATTACAAAGGGAAATGAGGGTGCCCAAATGGGATTTTTTCTGCCTCACATCGAGTAAGAAAATGCAATTTCAAGATACTGCTAACATGCTCCAACTATGGGCAGTCTCTTGGATCAGGATGGATGTAGACCAAAGCAAAACCCTCAAAAATGTAAATGTGAAGGTTGTTGCATCCTCAGAACCAACTGTATCATTCTATAAATCTGCTTCTGCTGGGCTCCATTGCCCGTTAATGCAGGCATAACCCAATTGTGTGAGGGCAGGTGGAGGTGTGGGATCTCAGGTAACACCAAGGAGGGTGGGGAGACTTCATCAGGAGGGTAACATGATGATGTGTCTGCAAGGAAAAACAACATGAGAAGGCTGCAGGGTTGGAGGTATCTGAGCAAGCCAACACTGCATCTAGAGCTGCAGCCATGCCAGATTCCAAAATGAGTCTGGGAGCTGTAGTAGTAGATGAAAAGTTGACATGGGATATGCAGAGCTTAGAGACATTGGCTGCTTATAGTGATGGGGCTGAACACATTGGACATTCAGGAAGAGCAGAGAAATCAAGTGAATTCTCAACTGATTTTGGCCTATACAAATCCAAGCCTGGACAGATGAGGTTACAAAAGAGTGGGATGGCACCAGTTTCTTCAGTCTACTTCCATCCTGTTTACACACAGAACTCAGAAGCACTTTCCTAGATACCCACCATGAGCTAGTTTCACGTATTAAAAGCACAGGCGGAGTCATGGCTACAGGTTATGGCAAAACCTAGCTTTATCTGGTGAATCCTTATTCAGGCCAAATCAACATCATCTCTTCTAAAATGGATATAAGGTTTTAAAAATAACTCTGAGGAACACAAGGCAGCAACTAAAGGCAGTGACCCATGAATCACAGTGAATGCTGATGAAAATGTAACTTGGGGTTTTCTGGCATGGCACACCCAGTGATGTCAGCTGAGTGCATTAAAATGGAAATAGTCAATCTTATCCTGACTCACTTGCCCAAGTAGTGACTTGGAATCAAGTTGTGCAAAGCAAACACTTTTGCTTTTGATGTTTGCTTCAATTCATAGAGTAGTAGCTTTATTGTGTTTTCACTTTTCTAAAGACTGAAAATGTTGACATGAAAATTGTGGGTTTGGGTAAAACTTTTCTTCTTAGAAAAATTTATTTTATATTACAAATTATTTTGCGAACTATGTTGGTCAGTCTCACTTCAAGTGTTATGGCAATGAAAAAAAAAAAGTAGTTTTTAGTGGTAAATTGTGTCTTCCAGCTCTATCCTTGACTGACATGTAAATTTGGAAGCCTGGTTCATGAGAAATAATTCGATGGAAGGTAGCCACTCTGACAGGCACTGAGGGCAGCAGCCACAGCTAGGCTCAGTTTCTAAGAGACACTACCCTGAGCCTGCACTGCAAAATGTGGTAAAACTCAAGTCCTTGCACAGAAAATAAGTGATATTTCCTTCCTTCAGACTCTCAAATTACTTAAAAGAACAGTACCATCCTGAGGGAAGAGAGAAAATGAAGACAAGGAAATAAAAATGACAAACTAACCGGCTACACTTTCCATACAGAAATACCATAACACATTTCTCTTATATGCTTTCTTGATGGAGAAACTTCCAAGACGGCTGGATGTTTCCCACCCCAGATACGCCCAGGCCCTGCTGACACCTGGAGGCTCTCAGGGCCCAGTCCATCTCACTCTGGGGTGCACAGCATCCTTGGTGCTGCACCTGACTGTATTGTATGATGCTGCAGCTCTTCATTCCTTCCTCAGCAGCCTCCCTTCTTCACCTGACACGTTTTGTGACTCACCTTTTCTTCCCATTTTTCCTGAGTAGCTTCTATTCTGCAACAAGACATCATACCACACTTAAGTGCAACTAGACTTGGTTGCTCAGAAGAAAAAATTCTTTCATAATTTTACTATATTTTACCTAAAAATTTCACATAGCAAGGTCTCAAGCAATTGCACCACATCATGCAGACAACTCACCCCAGCATGTTTAGCTATAGCTGGGGGACCCAGACCTTCCCATTTTATTTCAGCCATATTTTTTACTCTAACTTATTATATGAATTTTTAATTTCTTTAACAAAAAAGCCTCCATTTTTGGTAAATTAAAAAATGAAAACCTAGCCTTGTCCACTGGTTGCTTATATGCAACTGCCTTCTCTATGCCAAGGCTAAGGGAGTTTTCTTTTTCCTGGGGCTTTCATCCCTCTTTAGGAAACAGTTCCTTTTCCAAGCCCACACCGGCAGGATTACAAGCATTTACCTTTGTCTGCATTTCCAGTTTCATCGTGAACACATTGCAGCTTCTCTAAGACTTAGCAAATATTGCAAGTAGTCATCCAATATTTGTTTATCTCCAGGCTTCTTCACTTGTGGCCAGAACTGGATGAGTGCAAGATGCCATGTGGGATGTGGGTGTTTATTTTTAGCAGAGAATCCAACATGCTAAGTTGTAGTGTCATTTACACCACCTTTATTCCAGAGCACATCAGTGCCAGTGCAGAACAGAGCTCTTTTTAACTGAATACGTCAGTCATACAGGGCATGTTGGCCTCACTCGTTAATGGCAGTGGCTCACAAGCTATTAATTCATTAAGCATTTCTCATCTTGTCTCTGTCATTCTTTAATTATGTAAGAAAATGTTCAGGCCTTGAAAGCAACATCTCTACAGAACACTCCAGAATGGGAAGCTGTACTTAGAACCTCTTCTCTTACACAGAAATGTTAGAATGGTCACCCATTATTCACTGAAATATTAGGAAAAATCTTTTACTGTGAGTGCGATAAAACACTGGGAAAGGTTACCCAGAGAGCCTGTGGAGTCTCCACCCTTAAAGACATCCAAAACCCCACTGAACACAACCCAAGCATTGGTTCAGTCTGGCCATGCACTGAGCAGAGGGCTGGATCAGATTACTTCCAGAGGTGTCTTCCAACCTCAACCATTTTGTGGTTCTGTGATTTCTACACAATTTGTATAGAATGGACAAAATAAGTGCTTTAATTTGTTTGCTGGGGTCTGGAACCTGCCTCTCTGAAGTGAGTCTTCAACAGCAACAAGGAAAAACCTCTAACCTGACTGAGAATCCACCAATAGCACATCATTTAGACATAGTTCAGCTAGGATGGGTATTATTAGGATGGTGTAGATCTTAGGATGTGGGTTTCTAAAAATGGAAAGTAGTGCTAATTTAGGTCCTGAAACTAGAAAACACAGTGCAGAACCATTTGTTACACCTCCAGACCATCTTCTGTATGACTGTGCTATGGGAAAGGCTAGGACAATGGAGGAGCATTATCCTGCAGCTATAAACCACAGCTATGGATTGACATGGCACCTTGGCAAACACCTGTGGGTAGGGGTTACATGGTACCCAGGGTTGGATTCTTCTCTAGGTGACCTTAAATGTTTGCATGACACACTTCTCCTTGTAAGAGGAACTCTGTTGTCTGTGTCAGGATTTAGTAAGTCAGCAATTTTGGAAAGGTCAGATCTGGAGTTTAGCCTATTAATAAAAACATAGGCAATGCATTGCAGGCTAAGTGGTAATTTCAATTTAGCATCAGCCTGAGAGCACATGCCTCATCCTTTTAGCTGGCTAAATTTATCATTAATAGAAACGCTGAAGCATCGGTGTCACTGCTGGTAGTGTAGGGATCTACCACCAGGATCAGATGATGTGTGTAATTCCTGAGCTGCATAGAGGAAGGACAATCAGTTTAACAAAGGTGTGTAAATAAATGCAATGGGTTAGCTTTTCAGACTAAAAGGAATGGAGAGCATTAGCTTTGCCTTAGTCAGCCAGTGGTTCCAGCTAAATGTCTTCAATATTTCTCTTAATAATTCTAATGCCATGACCAAAGTTTAATGTTATTTACATAAACATTCCTTTTTCTTCTTTTCAGGTATTTTCATAAGGCCATTTACTGCCCAAGTCCAGCAACAGAAGTGTTGACTTACAAAAACCTGAGAAAAGAGTCTATAATACCAGAACACATGAAAGAATGGAAATGCTTTCCTTCTGCAAGTGGGAAATCAAGATATAAAGGGCTAGATTTGCTCTTTTTAAGCAGAGAGCAGTGGATGTCCCTCTGTAGGAAAAAGAAAAGAGAGTCAGGCACATCCCAAAATCAGATCTCAGTTGGATCCAGCTTCCTCTTGAATCCCCTCTGTCTCTCTCTGTTGCCTACAGTGATGACATGGAATATAAATTCAGCCAGCACAGGCACTTCAGGGAGATGCTAAAATAAGGTGGGGGTGAATTCCCATCTAAATAATTTGCTCCAGTTGTCACAGCTTGGGATTGCTTAGTAATTCAACAAGGTTTTCTAGAACCCTGGTTAGCATGTCAGCCATAAAAGAGGCTTCTTTACCCTGCAATAAATAAAAAAACTCTTCTCTATAGCAAATACAAAAGCATCACATCTCACGTCTGTCAGTCATCTCAGATGATCTAAATTACCATTTTCTTCTCAAATTTGTAACACAACAGCCAACAGCTGTCTTTAGCACTAATATACAAGCATGCACTGTGGCCAAACCCAGTATTTTGCTTCTGAAATCCACTCTGTAGCATATAATCAAGAACTGGAGTTTTGTATTATACTGATAGGCTGGTATTTCATCAGAAAAAAAATCCCTTTACCGGAAATGTTTTGGTATTTTTTTCTTATCCTCAAAGAGAAAAAAAAATCATCAAGGCATCAATCACATCTGCAAGAAGAAAGTTTGTCCACTTTTTTTTTTTTTTAAGAACCGTAAAAATGCAGTTATAATGAAAAGCTTTTTAAAATGCATTGTTTGGAGTTCCTCTGGATGCCCCCGAAGACATTCTGCCTAGACTGACTTCCTGTCCCTGGAAAGTTTTAAAGGAAATGAAGCTTCACAGTTCTCAACGGGAGAATGTTTCAGTTGAACAACTGCAAGCAAATTCAGTCTAGGATTTTCAGTGGAAACACTAGTGGCAATTATACAGAAATCCCTGTCTTTTCAAATATGTTTTGCACCAGTTTATCAGTACCAAAAATGTATTCCCCCAAAGTGCTAAGATTTTGTATAAAGGTAGATGTCTACATTAACTCTTTTTTTCTCTCTAGACTTAAAGCTGAGCTGGCAACTCCTCATACAGTGGACAGGGTTTTTATATTAAGAGCTAATACTCAGTCCCTCCTATTATTTGTAAATATGGAAATGAAGGATGAATTCATGTCTAATGCACATAGCACCTGAATTTATTTATCTACTTTTAATCTGAATTATGCTGAACCTTCATCTTCACCCAAACTTCATCTGCTAATCAACATGAAGGAACTACTGACACTGCCAAATATGGTTGGAGCAAAGGGATAATGACCAGGAGTGGGACTGTAGAGGAAATAGGAAGGACAACAACAGAGGACTTGACCAGAATGCTGGATCATTCTCAGAGTAAGTACAGTGAACTTCAACTTTGCCTTGGGCACCGAGAACATTTTTTTACAGGAAAGGAAAGGAAAGAGAAAGGGAAGGAAAGGGAAAAGGGAAGGAAAGGGAAAAGGGAAGGAAAGGGAAAAGGGAAGGAAAGNAGAAAGAAAGAAAGAAAGAAAGAAAGAAAGAAAGAAAGAAAGAAAGAAAGGGAGAAAAGAAGAAAGAAAGAAAAGAAAGAAAGCTGTAATTAGATGTAAATGGAAATACACACCAATGGGAGTATACACCAGAATTAAGACTATGGAGAAACTGCAACTTTTTTTCCAAGCAGAGCATTTAGCAGAAAGCAGAAAATAAGAACACTCAGTTGTTGAGACACTAGCCCTATATACTTGGACATGTGGGCTGAACAAGATGCCAGACTATTTCCATGCCAGAATGTCCTATTATATTTATCTACTGGAATATAGATGGCAAGTACCTATAGACGGCAAGGAACTTATATTTACTGGCTTTCCCCCAACCCTTATGTTTGCACAGGGCATAGTCAGCTTTCTTGACAAACCTTCCTCCATTATAGAAGTTGTACTCACATAAAAAGACTCAGAAATAGTGTTTTGCTCCAAGCATGATGTAATGAAGCCATTGTTTTATCAGAATTTTTTCCTGTTTTTATTTTTTAATGGCAACATGCATGGATGAGTATTCAGTGAGTGTTTAGGAAATGAAAAAACTTCATTTCCTAAACAATACTTAGAAAAGTCTCCCATGAAACTGCAGCCAGGATATTACTCATCAGAGCCCATTGTCCATTTTCCAGGAAGACTTTGATTAAGACAGATTTATTACTAGGTTCTTATAATGCCTGCAACTGTAAGAACTGAATGTTAATGCCTGCCAGTCAGTTTGAATTAACCTGTCTTGGAGAAACTTGAGTCAGTTAGGATCTCAATATATAATTTGATTTAATGGCAGTGGATCTGGCATTAAAATCATCATCTAATATGCTGGTACTTGGATATTAAAGGACAGAGCTTTAAAAAATTCTGATTTGATCACCTTAATATTAGTACATTAAGAAACTGTATGTAAGGAACTGCACTGACACCACAGACATAAGGAAGCATTTCAAGACATTTGAGCTGCCTCAGGGTATTCCTGGTCTCCATATCTCTTCCAGAGGGTGACTGTTTCCCATGGGCTCTGCTAGCTTTATGTGAACAGCTAAAGACTCCACTGGTGGTACCTACCGACATCAAAACAAGTGGATCAAGCCTTGTTTATTTACTCTAATATCTATTCCCTTGTGAAATAAACATTAATTGGACAGCAGGAGCAAATTGGCAAAGAGCTGTTATCCTGGGCTCTCCACAAGCATCTCATTCTTGTGTCTCTGCTTTTCCCTTTTTGTTGACTGTTTCACCCATGGACATGTAGCAGTCTGTACCTCATCAGGAGTCTGGTACAAAACCAAATCAAAATCTGTGAAATGCTCTATCAGAACAGTAACTCCAAGCGAATGATAGTCATCAATTATTTAAGGTAATGACAGCAGATTAGCAGTTATGCAGCATATAATCCTGCCTAAGCAGCATTGCCAGGCCAAGCTTAGTCTCCCTCCACATATGCTTAGAATGAGGGCACAAAACTTTCCCACTCCTCATCTTCCACTGCATTGTAACATCCTGCAGAAAATTCATTGAGTCTTAAGCCAACTCCAAAGCTACCACCAGGTTACTCAGTGTACCCCATAATGACAGCACATCTGTCTTGCCTCATTCTAGTGCCCAGATCATATGCAAAAAATGGGCTGAAGCCAAAGAAGTGAGGCAGGATGTTGCCTAATACACAGGTGTAGTACACGATGTTTTTCTATCCTCACCTCTTGATCTCCTTTTGTTAGTCCTAATCAAAACAGCAGGTTTGCTGTAAGAAAGGGACCTGTGATTTCCACACTGTCTACTCTGCTGCTTTGGGATAACACCACTGGGCATTTCCTGTAGGTGAAGAATGTCAGGTTACCAGCCCAGCCTCAAAGAATTAAGCTGACCATATACACACATATATCAAGTGCCTCAATCTGTGTGCAATGGTCAAATGTTCTCTACAATATGAAACTCACTTTGCCTGTCATCAGTGTCTGCCCAATATATTGATTAGCATGGTTTGTGAACATGAAGGAATGTCTCCGTAACCACACTTGTAGCTGCTATAGACCAAGATACATAGTTTTCTAAGGGAAATGGGCTTAAAACCCACACTTCAATATCATAAAAGAAGTGATCCATCTTGGCATACCATCTGTTAAGTGCCTTGTTACCAAATATCAGCTGGGGGAAAAAATTGCAATGGGTTTATGTATAAATAGAAGATGTCAGTTTGGAAGCTTGTCAAACCAGCAGTTTTCAGAGGAACTATTTGTAGAAGAAACATGTCAGCTTCCAATTTTATTTTTGTTCTTCTGTTGAAGATGTATCTTAGAATTGATGTTAGTGATTCTTTTTATTCTTTGTAATTAGAGAGCAATCAGTTCCTTTTTATGATAGTATGTATGTTCCTCCTTAGTAGAAGTTTTGTAGTAATTGACCTATTTTTGTATACCATTTTCACAGCTGAAGTGAGATAGCCCAATATAAAATAAGTTTGAATGGACTTATTTTCCTATGCTTTACACAGATGAACAGAGATAGTCCTATATAAAATAAACCCCTACTATTAGTATTCTTCCTCTTTCTAGTGCTCATTTACTCATATAAATCCCACTGGCAATAAAGCAATTACACCACAGATGGTAGAGTTCAAACAAATTAGATTCTACTGTCTCTTCACAAATAGCTTCACTGCACAAACTTCTCCAAAGCACGTATGTGCCAAGCCCTCATCTTGCCACTCAATTGCTTGCATAACATCACCAAAATGCTGTCTTTAAAAGCATTTCATCCTCTGCATTTCATCTTATCATCATTGCCTGCTCACTGGCTCTTTCACTTGCCTTATTTGGCCCCTCACAGCCATCTATCCTTCCCTGGTTGTCATCCTCAAAATGCAAGTGAAGGACAAACATCAGGTACTCAACAACTCACAAAGTGGTTCTCCCATATATTGCATCTGTTTCTTCCAATTGTTCTTTCCTCTCCGATCACTCCTCCATGTATGTATGTGCATTTGCCTTCTATATTCCTCAGAACACAGACCATGTCTCCTTGCATGTCCATATGCTTTTTTAAAGGAGTCTTCAACTCTGGCTACACTGAGGGTTCTAATGAGCTGGACTACAAATAATTAATATCTTCATTAATAGAGTAAATCTGTTCCACTGCAGGTTTCTCACAGACAGATTTATTCTTATTTCAGCAACTCAGATCAGCTTGACTGCAGCTGTAAATAAGAGTCTTGCCTTGCGATGAAGGAGAGCTGAGGGAGCCACTCTAAATACGGAACAGATGCTGATAAAGCTTGAGGATCTGGACAGTCACCACACCATCAAATCAGATTCTGGAGTAGTGCAAAGGCAGAAAGGTCCCGACATGGTGTTCCTCTGATGACATTGCCTCAATGCATATTGACGCAAAAAAGTAACCAAACCGTTATCAATCACTAATTGTCTGTGTCTCTGGTTTGGGTAACCTCAAGTTCTGGATCACTTCCATCCAATTTCAGCCACAGCAGATGCTTAGTCCTCTGTGGGATGGGAGTGGTCCAAGGTGAATGTGTCTTTGGACAATCTGCCTGTAGCGTTTGTGATTTAAATTCATAGGACACACATCCTCGGAGTAAAAGGGGCACCTCTAGCTATATTTATGAAACTCAAAGGAAGACAGAATGTCACCAGACCGTGTATTTCAGCTGAATCAGAAAAGAGGTGGACAGAGGACAGAAAAACTGTTCAAGAGCTACAACTTCAGTTCAGGCATCACACAGTGAAAGCATGAATGTCTGAAACCAATATTTGATTGTAGTCTTAATGTAATCTTAAACTTTCACATATCCTTATGTATAGTTTTAAACTTAATGGACATAGGAACTCTCCCCTGCAAATACCAGGTTTCCCATTAAGGAACAACATCAAATAGTTGTCACGCTGAAACAGAAGACTATTTGCAAGTGATTACATTTTGCAGACTGTTTTCTAGTTTTCAAGTCATCAGACTGGTACGTCCGGCATTCTGTGAGTGAACATTTTCTTCCTCAATTAAAATTTCCATTTAGCTCTTCCCTTTTTAAAAGGAGAAAGCTTCTCTGACTGACAGAAACAGCTTTCATGGCCCACTTCTAGAACTTTCTTACTACTGAAGGTATCGAGTTATGTATTGTAATCATAAAAAATATAGTCAAGTCTTCTTTCATTTACATAGAAATCTTGGCATGGAAACTGAGAGAAGGTAAATTTCTGCCTCCAAGGTTTGGATATGGAAAGTAAGCTCTGTCCACAGCCTGACTGAGAGGTTTTTAACTTCAAGAAGCTGTAGTATCTACTGTCCTCCATCTGGAAGGTATTTGCAGTGCTCTGGTTGCTGCATACAACCAGATATGGAGGCAGTCCTGTAAGACTAAAGGGTACAAAAAAATTAAGAATTTAAAATGCCATTATAACATACCCAAATAGTGAACATTGAGAAGAACTAATAAAACTTGCCTGTTCTGGGAATTGAAGAACTTTATTAAGGTAAAGTTTTGCAGGGAAAAAAATGTTGTTAAGGAGATGGAAATAAATAAAAAATGAAAACAGGAAGAAGCGGGGTGGGGATGGGGGGGAAATGGAAGCAGATAATTTATTTACAAACACAGGTTTTAAAATTATGCACTGAATAGACCCTGTGTCAAATTTCTACTGTGTCCTGAACATATCTTTGCTACTGTTTTTGTTCTATTTGAAGTGAATTTCTCTTTTTTTACTTTAGTTGTTTCTTTCTTTCTTTTTATTTCGTTTTAAAGTTTATTTCTTTACTACAAGTCAAAGTTACCTGCAATTGCTTCTAGTTGCTTTTAACACATGTAGCTTTGGAGTAGCAAAGTCTCATAGAGGCCAACAGTGAATATATTCCTTTGAGATGTGCAGCCAAGTGTGTTAAAGGTGGGAAGAAGACACTCCCAAGTGTCTGATAACAGCATCTAAATGATAAAATTTATTGTATAAATTATATAATACGGACTAGCTAAAGTATTTTGGGTAAGATTTATTTGACTCAACTGAGGCATTCAATTTTAAGGAGAAGGGGAAAAAAAGGGAATTGATGTAAGATGGAGTCATGGTATCTTGAGGAACTCTAGGGGTACAGAAGACTTCTGGGAACTTGTCAAGGATCAGGGAAAATTCAGGTGACATCTTTGGAGCTTGCCTTTTTTGAAAACTAATGAAAGCTGGAAATACTGAAGGCAAAGCACTGAACTTTAATCCATGGTAAGGTGTTATTTCTGTGAAGTACTGGATAATATGCTGCAGAAGTGAGAAGGGCAACTAAAAATGACTGAATGTCAGAGCAGGAAGGGCTGATGGTTGGCTGACAATTGGCTGGAGCAGACAGGGAGGCAGCATCCATTTAAAGCAAAAGATTTTTAACAGTCATACACCATGCAGAAGAGAATTGAACAAAAGCATCAAAGGCTGTCAAGGAAATATTTCAGCATTATCCTTTCCAATGCCAGGATTCCAGGTCTGAGAAGGAGCATCACATTTGGTAGGAGTTGGTTCAAATTCATTTTGTCTCATGTTGCAGTAGACCAGAGACATGAAAAATCATCATTTCAGATGGACAAAAACTATTAAGAAACCAGTAACACAACTGTGAGCCTTCCTCAAACCACATGACTAGAAAATAAGGAATACTGTTACCATAGCCTGTAAACTGCCTTTCAGCTGGAATGTATATGTTTAGGAAGAAAATGTGAAAGACAGTCAGGAGAAAATAACTGAAAATAGATTTTCTTGTATCCAAAAAGTTTGATACCACAATTGTGAAAAATACTTCTGGCCAATACTGATTTCAGATGCTCAGTAAAGAGAAAAGTTGAATTTATTACTACAGGTGAATTGGATGGAAATAGAAATAGAAGTACTCTCTGTCTGTCTATTTGACATGCAGATGTATAAAGGAATGAGCAATACTTAATATGTGTTTCTTCCAATGCAGAAAATTGAAAAAAATATATCTTTTGGGTAAAATGAGTGGCTTGCAGGGCCAAAAAGTATTCAAATATATTAGGAAGAAAAGAAACACTAAGAGAAGTAAGGAAGCAGTCAAACACTCAATGATGCAGAGAAGCCAGATGTGTTCAAAAACTGGTTTGTATTTTGAAAGAAGCAGTTTGATCTACACTTAAACCTTTTGCATGACAAAGTGTTTTCCAGGCCACAAATAACTCAGCAGGTTATTTTACCACAACCATAAGAAAGAAAATTCTTTAGCAAACCAAAATAACTTGCATCAGAAGTTAAAAAAAAAAGTCAGCTCTGGGAATTTTGGACAGCTCTGTTTATTTTCAGTATACCTGGTACTGGCACAGTCTGGAGTGATAGAGAAACAAAAACATCCTGATATTCAGAAAGTCAGCAGCAATAACCCAAGTAACAAAAATCCCTTCTATAATGGCTGACAAATTTATGGAAAACCTGACTAAGCATTCATTTATTTCAGAAAGAAATAAGAAACAGGGATATAAGTACTGCCTCTCAACAGTGTCTCTTGAAAAATAAATCATACCTGACTACATCCTTCAGAACACAAGTTTCACTGATAGTCAGTAGAGATATAATGTCCTTAGGTTTCTAGGTGACATTTGACTTAGCACAGAACAATCTGATGAAAATATTGGAACATTGCAATATTAATAAATTCCAGTTTAAATAGATTAGACAACAACCCAATCTCAAAAAGTAACTGTTAATGTGAAATCATTAAGAGAACACATTAGTTGTCCTTTTTTATGAGATTGGAAAGACACATTCATTGAACCAGTAAAAATACCTTCTAGTAAATTCAATAAGAATTGGCAAATTTGTAAATCACCATTGCAGAGCTGGCAAAAAGAAAGATCTGGATTACTAGCTTTTTTAGACTTTGTTTTTGAACTTTCACAGTGTGTCCCAAAAAGCAAGGGCTGCAGTGCAAATACGCAGAATAGGAGCTGTGGAACCTCCAAAGCATTTAGATGTTGTAAATGAGTCACCATGGAGCAAAAAGGATGGCTAGGAAGGAAAAGGTAATTGTCATTGGTAAAACCAAGATCAGTGTATAGCTTTGAGTTTCACATTTTATAAGGAGTGGGGAAATGCAGATGAACAGGTTAATGGAAATCACTATACTATGGGTACATGCTTCTGAAAAAAAGGACAGATCTAGCTGATATGAAACCAGAGGAAAAGCAGGTAGGAAAACAGATGTGAACATCTAGCAATGAGCATTTAGCCAGAGACTGTGCTCTGAGCTGATGGTGGAATCCAAGACACTGATTCCCCAGATAAAGATGAGATGTCTTCCTTCAAGGTTTTGTGTAGCAAAAACTAAAATAAAACTAAGATTTGGAGCTCAGCACAGGCAAAACTTAGTAGAGGTCAATGGTCCACTAGAGACATAAAGAAAGTAAAGAAGAGATCTTCTCCACTTTCCAGGTCTAAGCCTACATTGCGTGAATTGCATGGAAAGATGTGCTGGTTTAGAAGTAAACCAGCAGGAGAAATGAGCTCAACACAAGAGAGATTATAAGTCAGAGCTACAATTTAATAACAATAATACAGTAAATACACTGACACAAAGGGAAATTGCTTTCAACTCCCAAAACCCAGCAGTATAACCCAGTGCCCTGGGGTACAAACCCAAAGGGCTTTGTTAGCCTTTGTGCTGAGACCCACGTGGTTCCCCCAAGTCCAAAGCAAAAGGAAGTGAAAAACCTGTTGGTGCACGTGATGGCTGGAGACTGGTCAAGAATGGTGGTCTCCTCTTGTCGAGGTCCTGCTGCTCCTCCGGATCCGACGAAAGGTACCAGAGGTTTTCTTATCCATCCCTTATGTACCCTCAGGGGGCACCCAGTCCCTCCCCCAGGGTGGGGACTCACACAATGGGTGATTAACTCTGTGAGTCATGGGGTATTTTTGAACTGTTGATGGCCCATTAGCAGCTACGCCTCCTCAGGCTGGGAGTGGAGGTGCTAACGACTCCCTGGGAAGCTGCTGCAAATGGGCCATTGACCTTGGGAATGAATAGAGGGGGTAGAATACACAGCTTTGATCACCCCCACACAGTGACAACTGGTCCCACCTGCTGAACTAGGACAGAAGTTTGCTGATCCTGGCAGATTTTAAAAAGATACATCTTCCTTGGGGCAATTCCAAACATGAGTGCAGGCTGTGCAGAGAATGGGTTGAGAGCAGCCCTGAGGAGAAGGACTTGGGGATGTTGGCTGAGGAGAAGCCCAATATGACCCATCAATGTTCACCTCAGCCCAGAAAGCCAAATGTGTCCTGGGCTCCATCAAAAGAAGTCTGGGCAGCAAGTTGAGGGAGGGGATTCTACTCTTCCAGTCCACTCTTGTGAGACTCCACCTGGAGTATTGTGCCCAGGCCTGGGGGCCCTCAACACAAGGATGTTAATCTCTTAGAACAGGTCCAGAGGAGGCCACAAAGATGCTCAGAGGACTGGAGCACCTCTCCTATGGAGACAGGCTGAGAGAATAAGGGTTGTTCAGCCTAGGGAAACCTTGGAGCACCTTCCAGCACCTAAAGGGNCCATCAAAAGAAGTCTGGGCAGCAAGTTGAGGGAGGGGATTCTACTCTTCCAGTCCACTCTTGTGAGACTCCACCTGGAGTATTGTGCCCAGGCCTGGGGGCCCTCAACACAAGGATGTTAATCTCTTAGAACAGGTCCAGAGGAGGCCACAAAGATGCTCAGAGGACTGGAGCACCTCTCCTATGGAGACAGGCTGAGAGAATAAGGGTTGTTCAGCCTAGGGAAACCTTGGAGCACCTTCCAGCACCTAAAGGGTCTGTGAGAGCTGGAGAGGGACTTTTGACAAGGGCATGGAGTGATAGTACAAGGCAGAATCATTTAAATTGAAAGAAGACAGGGTTAGATTAGACATTAGTAAGAAATCTTTGCTGCAAGGGTGGTGAGGCACTGCCACATGTTGCCCAGAGAAGTTGTGGGTTTCCCATTTCTGAAAGTGTTCAAGGCCAGGTTGGGTGGGGCTTTGATCAGCCTTGTCCAGTGGAGGGTGTCCCTGCCCATGGCAGAGGGGTTGAAATGAGACAGTCTTCAAGTTCTCTTCCAGTCCAAACAATTCTGTGAGTCTATGATCTCAAAAATTGCATATGTACACTGACAGGAGCAGAAGAAAACTTGCCTTCACCTATTTATGTTCTGAACTGTTCAGACCAGAGCCACTAATGCTCTGCAAGTTGGACAACTTCATAACTGCTTAGCATTACACCTTGGCTATATCTCACATTTTCATATTCCCAGCAAAAAAATCTGCAAAAATGTGACTGAAGCAAATGTTGAGGTTTCTTTCCTCCACTCATTGTAGCTGTGCTTTGGCACCAAGGAGAAAGGCAAAAAAGCTGTTGGTGCCCTCTTATCTTAACATTTCCATCCCAGCTGTGGGCAGCCTGCAATGAAATCGCATTTGCTACTGTGTCATAATGTTACAGCAAATGCTGCCATTCAGCTGGGATATTCCATTGCCCTCCAACCAACAGTCAGGAAATGCCCTATGGGATAATTGACAGGCTACTGTGAATTACACAGCTATAAATAGCACACCATGGGTGCCTGGTGAAAGGATGATAAAACACAAGTGCAAGTTGAGTTTTTATGAAGTCATTTGCACCACAGAGAAGTATTTATCGCTGTACTTGCAGTTTTTCTATATTTCCTTCCCCAATACATATAGAACAAGTAACAGCCAACTATAAAGTACTGTGAAATATGATCTTTAAGAAGTTAGCTCTCTCTTTCATTTCTGTATTCTTTCTGTTCCTGCTCCTTTGCTAAAGCTCCTGTAGTACTATTCATATCTGATCAATTTTCTTCCTATCTCTTCCTCCAAACTGCTTTTCCATCAATAAAACTCTCTATTCTTCAGATCATCACAAAAGACAGAGGAGGATGGACATGCATGTCTTGTTAAGATGCCTATGGCTTCTGCTTTAAGGAACATGGAGATATAGCACTCAAAGTTCTCCTTTAGTACAGAAATAAATTCCTCATTTTCTATTCTCAACATTGAAGAGACAAATTGAACAATCATAAGGTTGATTAGAGAAGGAATACCTCCCTCCGATGATTCATAAAAGATTCGTGAAAATTTAAAAATTAAATGCAACCTTCAGGAAGGTTAAAGACAAACGCCAGCAGACATGACAGTTATTTCTGCATGGACAGTGTGCCCTTATCCACATATGCAATACTTCAGCAGTGTACGAAACATAGATTACTACTCATGCAACTGAGCGTTAACCCAAATAGGTCTGTATTTTAATATACCCACATACTCAACAGAAGCGCACAATTGTAGTGGAAGGAATCTGAAGATCTGCACAATTGAAACATCTCTCCAAAATAATAGTTTACATCATTGCTACATTAATGTTGATTAAATAAATGCTTGGATTTCTGATCAGAGAAGCTTTTCGATTACATCAATAAAAAATTACCATTAAAATCCCTCATCTTTTACTAAAAAACAGAAAGAGAGATGCTTGAAATGTAAATCATTAAGCATAGTTCTTAAACCAACATTACTTCTCCCCTTTGACTCAACAGTACTCAAACTGCTCTTTTGGGAAAAATAAGACAAGAGTCAGTTAAGACAGGCTGGAGCCTTTGTGTTGACTTGAGGTCAGTCATCCTAGTTTCCTGAAAGAAAAATATGAAACAGTCAAAGGGAAGAAAGACATAAAAAGAGGATGCAATATTTTGTCTCCATCTTATTACCCTGCAGAGGAGAACAGCCCCACCACAATATCTTCAATGGCATAAACACAATCTCATATTTTAGTGATTATTTCGGTTCAACATTGACCAGCAAGTGAGGTCTGATTCTCTTCAAGAGGTATCAAACCTGTACCTGATTGTGCATGTCACTGCACATTGGGACATGGTTTCCTACAAAACACAGGCACTAATTGGTGAGAAAAAGAAGATAAGAAATAAAGAGACAAAAAGGGAAAGGCAAATAAGAAGGAACATAAAAAGAAGAAACACGAACAGATGTTTCACACTCCAAGCAAAGTTCATGGTCTGTCTCAGGCTTGGAAAATGTGACAGAAAATAGATCATTCTCCCTTTTTCTGTCAAGTGAGAATATCTCCCAGAATAGCACAAGCCTGATGGACCATCCTGGTCTCTCAGAAAATAAAGGGTCTTTCTACTTGCATTTCAGTCATTTGATCTCAATGTCACATTAAGTCCTCTAGGAAGAAAAGATGGAAGTTTTCATTATTTTCTTTACTGCTTTCAGCTGATCAGCTTTTGTTCATTCACTTCTGATCATGATCACCAGACACGATCCCAACATTGTTCTCAGGTGGTATCAGCAGACATTTTTGCTGAGGTGCATTAAGTGTCCCCATGCATGTGGCTAAACAATGGCAAACCTGCCCACTTAGCATCTTTAGTGAGCAGAAGAATAAATTACTGAGACTCAGCTGATGCAAGAGAATTTGTTAGACTACTCTGACTCAACCAGTTATCTGAGCAAATCAGATAAATCTTCTAATTCATAATTTGTAAGAAGTGAAAGCTACAATTTACCTTTTCTCCACTTATTGCTTTATCTCATCCATTTAATTGGAGGTTGATTTCATGTCAGGGCAAAGACTTTCTCATCCTCTCTGCTTACACTGAATCTTTCACAAATGCATTTCTGATCTCACTCACAGATTTAATTAGCTGAGTGTCTACTTACTCAGACATTTCTATAGTCTTTGTTATTCTAAAAACTGTGAGCATACAAAAGAAATTAAAAAAAATCAGCTTACTCAGAATGTATGAATGAAATGTATGATACTAAAATATAAAGTGATTCACATTTTCATTATTATCAGTCTTAACCAGTCAGATTTCCTGCCAGAAACTCATTGGTTTGCAGAGTACTTTCAGCATTCATTCTGAACACCCACACCAAGAAGTCTGGTCCAGAGGAAAGGTTTTCATCATGCTAATTACCAGTCAAATTCTCTGGTCCTTCAATTTTCTCAGAATTTTACCTTTGCTATTTAGATTTTCTTCTTCTTTAGTCCACTGAGCATCACAGGCTCTCATTTAGACTAAGATTCAAGGGAAGAAATCAGTCCTTAGTCTGTGACCCCATCACAATCCTGAACAGCATTTAACGTACCTTTAGGGCTGTGGTAAGCCAATGCTTACTTTCCTGACCTTGTCCTCTATAAAGCTCTTGGTTTTCACTAATAATATAAGATGCAGTAATTGGAGAGCTGATTTTGAATGAAGGAACACAAACGAAGACTCCTTTCCTTGCAGCCACACAGGCTTTCTATACATTCAAAAGCAGTTAAGCCCAGAGATAACACTACAGGAATGCAAAGTTAAAAAAAGAGAGATGAATAAAGCAGAGTTTAAAGGAAGTCACACCACATGCAAATAACCAAATCTGCAAGTGATGCTCTGAAGAGAGGAGAAGCTCTCTAAAACTGTCTCAAAAGAAGAAAGGAGGCCAAGCTTCTACTATTTTTACATAGTGTCAATTTTCAGCTCATCAGCAGGACAGTGCAAGGGAGGATTATGCAACTCCTACAGGATGGTTATCCTGTGAGGAATGTAATTAGAAGGGCTCTGCTCTCAGAGCATGTCAGTCTTGAGAGGTTTTCTCAAACGGATATAGCTACTACCCATCCTAAAAGTCGGTCAGGGTCAGGACATAAAACAAAGCAAAAGGGAAAGAGTAACACAGTGAATGAGCAGGGTTTTAATCCCTTCCTTTTACCCATGAGGATGGCAAGGGCAGTCAGAGAAAAGGCATCCCTCCTCTCACCAAGGAAGGGCAAATAATCTACAGTGCAGAAAATGGCTGTGTCATCACTTTGTTGACAGCAGAGGGATCAAAAGAGCAAGAATTCATAATAACGGCTAGAAAAAGACCAAACACATGGGAGGAGAGCAGTGTTCCCCTTTTAAACAGGGACGTTTTTGTGCACTGTAGATCTGCATAATCCTGTAGCTTCAGATTGTTGAAACTCAGCTAAGGTTGTGTTTGCATTCACATGGTAATTGTTTTGGTAACAAAGTGTTCTCTGACTAGTTATGCAGTAAATAACTACACTGAAATCAGGAGGGAAGCTGGGATTGCAAAACTAGAAACAAAAATGGCTTAGTGTGCACATGCTTCCTGCAGCATTCAGGTACCCGGGCACCTGGCAAAGTGATCAAGTTGTCCTTTTCAGACAGTGCAAGGGTCAATGCCAGTAGGAGCAGATACTGTGGGGCATCTATCCTCCCAAATACTGGACTGCAAGTGTGTGAGGTTTTGTTTAATTTTTCAGTCACTGAACATAAAACTAAATTTAAAAGAAAAGGGTTTTTTTCACTCCTATTATTCAAATGCAGATACATTTTCAAGCTGAAAGGTTTAAGACCATTATTTGGTTCTGTGGGTTGTTGTTTTTGATCCCAGAAATAAAAGATGTAACCTAATCAAGTTATTTATTCCTCTAAATAGACTACAGCATGGTAACTGCCTCTATTCCTTCATGAAGATGCTCAGTATATAGACTTGATGTGCATGAACAGCAGCTCTGCCAACAAAATAGATGGTCCTGCTACCATACTATAGCTGTGCAGGATTCCAGCAACATGCTCCAGCTATAAACTTCTGTGTGCTTTACTGGCTCAGTAATAAAAGGCATTCTCTTTGGAAGAAGGAAATCAGAAGGAATCTGATCATCTGTGCACTGATTTGCATATGCTACTGTAATGATAATTTTCAACCAAAAATGGGCACAGAAGTATGGGCAATGTCATAGTACCATGTCGTTCATCTCAGAGAAGTGACTCCAGCACTTATTTTCATCAGTGAAACCACACAGGCTGACCAGTCTCCTTTCCTCTTCACTACCCAGTGTGCATAAACATAATCTCTTGTCTCATACACTCTGCATCTGGCTACTCAAGCAATTCAGAGGCAGATGCTACATGGAAAGCAGACAACATCAGCAGCTTTCCCCTCTAGAGGCATACAATCTTTCCTACTGTGAAAGCATGAGCTGGTTAGTGCTACAGAAAAAGCACAGTTATGGACTAATGCTCATTTTCCCATCTAAGTATCAGCCCAGATGTCAAAATTAATCACAACGGTTTCTGTTTATATTGACCCTTCTCAGACCATCTAGAATTTACAATTTAGAATTGATAAACCTATGCTTCTCAGGGCGTTAGGGTGCTGTAGTTCAAGACACTGGTTCAGACATGTGTTTTCCAGAGTGCCCAGACTCTTTCTGACAGTTGTCAGTGGACAGAAGAAATCATAAGTCTCTTACTGACAACTGGTACCAGCAGGTTGAAAGTGTCCCAAATGGCAGTGTCACAAATAAGTCCTTTAACACTCAGTGGCCCCAGACCACAGATAACAGTCAAAACTTTCTGGGGGTCTGAAAGGCTCTGACTTTAGTAAATTCCAGTGGGTTTTGTACAGCTAGGAAATATTCAGCTATTTTTTAAAGCAGAACAGGGAAGGCCTAGAAGAATTTGTTAACTTAAAGAAGGAAACAAACACCCACATCCACAGCCTGTTTTAGATCCAAAGCAATGCACTAATGAAGATTCTGAAACTCAGAGTCCCCATCAGAATTTAATTTTAGCATCTTAGTTACTGTCTTATTTCAAAAATAAAAACTCCAAGAAGAGAAAATCAAACACCACCCACTCCCTTTACTACATCTATGTCATAACTCCCACTCATCTCCCTTCCCCTTGGCTCCAAGCTTTTCCATTTCCTGAATAAAGTCAGAGGCAAGGGATTTTCCCATTATCACCTGCATGTTACATCTTAAAGATGTAAAATGTCTAGAAATGAGAAGGAACACAAAGCCTTAGGCTTTAGATACAGGTCCTAAACCAAACACCTTCAGCTCTTCTCTGTACCGGGAACAGGTTGTGGCACTTAGTTCACCTGTTTGATTCAGGTGGTTTGCATATATATTTGCATTGCTTTGTCAACTATTCCTCCGTTAACCATTCCTCCTGAATATGTACTGGATTTCTGGACAGAATTAAGGGAGGGATGAAGAAAGGATTTGAAAAGGTCCAAAGTAAGATTTTTATCCATTTGATACAGGTTCCTGGCTGTGGAAACATTGATGAGTGGATGGTCTGGATTGTTCATTGCCTCTCTGATTACGTATGACATCATAGATGCCTGACTTCATCTTAGATGCCGTGTGGGGTAACCCCTTCACTCCCCCCAAAAAAAACCTCATCTACCCCTACAGAAAACTCCAAGCCTATTTCATCCTAACAAAGCATAACACGGCACATGTAGAAGAAACCTGATGAAGGATGAATGAGGGAACAAACCTCATGAGGCAGGAGTTGGTCTCAGTGAGCTAATGGAAATCACTGAGACATCAATAGTGCTGAGGGTTGGGCAAGGACCAAACAGATGCTCTGGAAAGGCTTTAGTATTGCAACAAAGTAAGTTTCACTGCAAACCAGTCTTCTCTTGTTGCATTCATCCATAGAGTAATTTAGTCTTTCCCCACATCCCACCTGAAGGAGATTCTCTCTTCCTGTTGATATGGAGGGGTTTGAGGGTAACACCTGATTGAGTCCTGTCTAATGGATCCTTTCAGGCTGTATGATGTGGGCTCAGGAAAGGTGGAAAAAGACAGAAGATAAATCTATCTATGCATGGAGGTACAGAAAGATGCACATATAAGAGACACATATATCAGGTATTAATAATTTCAGAAGTATTCTGGGCTTCTTTCCTCCCAGCATGAAAATTTATGTATTAATAATGAAATACTGAATACCTTAGCCATATTCCCCCACAAACACATTCACTTGGCTGTAGCTTTAAATTTTTATTATTAAAGTAGGAGAGTTGAGACCTATTTTTCAGCTGAAATTAATTGTCTTAAGTTAGCCTCTATTTTAGTTGGGAAACTGTCAATCTCTATTTTTGCTTCTTGAAGTACAATTTTCTCTTCAAAAATAAGGCTGTAAAAATAAGGCCATTGGAACACAAGCACAGAAACACGAGGCAAGACCAGACTACATCTTGAACAATCTACTGTTTCTCGTAGTGCTCAATAGCAGATGTGTAGTGAACATGTGAAATTGCGGAGGCAGAGTAGTTGCTCCTGCACTCCTAGCTTCCAGCTGCCTGGCTTTTAGGGAATTTTGGAGTTCATAAGAGCACTCCTGTTCCCACATTTAGTAGTTTTTAGTGGTCCTCACTCCTTGCTAGATTTTTCTCCTAACCCAATAAATTTTAACCCATGTAAGGTCATTTTTTGGCATGTCAAATGTTATCCAACAGTAAGGCCCATGGTTTTATTAGGTATAAGGTGAAAAACATTCACTGTTACTTTATTGGGTTTTCCTTAATTCTTCTGAAATACAAATAATGAAGGGTTTTTTTTTAATTCAGCTGTTTCATAGCACTCATTTTTGCAGATTCCTCCTTTGTATTTTCCTTTCAGCCATTTCTTTTTCAAGCCAATACATTTTCACTCTTTTTAATTCTCCTTACATAACTTTTTTTGTGTTTCTAAGCATCCTCATGCCCCATCTTTCTACTGTTTCTAGGTCTAAATAGCTACTTTTCAAGATAGGCTCATTGGTATTCAGGATGTGGGCAAAGCATAGATTTATACAGTGGCATAATGATCAGTTCTGATTCTTTATTCATTACTTTTCTAATGTGTCCTAACATTTTATTTGCTTTTTTGACTGTTGCCAAGTATTAGGATGAGGTTTCCAGAGAACTGTAAATATCCAACTGCAAAGTTGTTGTAAAGTATTTTCGCACATGCAGTCCTTGATCTAGTTTTGTTAAATTTTAACTCAGTTGATATTAATAGGGCAATTTCAGAGATATACTGGCATAACAGACAGCCTCTGAAGAAATGCTATAAACGCTCCTGGGATGGAGTGTCATGTGAATGTGCTTCATTTAAACTAGGTGAAGGCAATTTAAAGAAAAAGAAATTTTGCTCTGACTCAAGAGTCTAGTCTCAAAAGTATCCAGGTACACAAGAAGACAGTTCTTGCTACTGCAGGCTCCAATACTTCTTTGCCCAAACATCTAACAGAAGAATGAAGGAGTTTTATTACAAAAGTGAGAAGAGATGAAAGAGGATACATTCCTGCCATGCTCAGCACAGATGAAAAGATAGTCCTTGCTGCAAGGAACTTCTGATCTAATTAATACAGAAAGAAACAGAAAGATGAGAACAGTAAGAAACAGCAACACAAACAAAACAATGCCATGGTGTTTTATCAGAAGTAATGGCTGAGGTTTACAGGAAACTGGCTGATAAGGAAGATGGCAATGGACAGAAGATGGAATACAAGAGTACAAAAAACCTGAGAGACTGGAGTCAAGACAAACTGAAGTCAAAGTCAGTGTGAGAAATAGTTCTGGATTTCACAGCTGAAGGGGAGGAAAGTGTTGGGAGCTGTGATCAGGGCATCACTATAGTCTGCACTGCCCTGGGGCCAAGAAAGTGTTGTGTAATCAGTAACCCTTGAAGCAGTGGGACCACTGAAGCTTAGATGGGCAAAGAATGTGTGTCCTGCATACCCTGAGACTGTTTATCCTCAAAAGACAGATAAGTGACATATCATTTGATGCCACAGCCAACATACTTGATGAACAGAGACAAGAAGCTGCAGTGCTGAAGGGATTTATTGTTATTCCCCTTTGTTTCCTTGTCCCTGGCAGAGATGCAAAGCGTGTTCACTGTTCCTGATCCTGCCTTCACAGAGTGGGAGGAAAAGGATTACTCTGCAGCACTGAGCAACAGCAGTTGTTGTTGCAGCAGGAGGAAACCATGGGTCCCACCTTCCCAGCTGATTTCAAGTTTTCTTCCAGTTTGGCCTAGTTTTCCAAACAACAAGGTTAGAGAAAGCTTTTAAAGGAAAACAGTTCAACACATGGGCAGATTTCGAGGATAGAAGGGTGTCTGCACTCAATTTTCTGAATGCCCTCATGTCACAGTGCTGCCTGGTGTTGATCCAGAAGCTCCAGAAAAAAAAATCTGGTGCATTGGCAGCGCAGAATGCAAAGTCTCAGAAGGAAGGGGGCTTTTACTGTCCAGTGGGCAGCAGAGTGCTGCTCTTCACTGCTCTGGGATGCATGAATGGTGAGAGAGTTTCTCAGAATTTGATCCCACTTCTTGTTCTGCAAAAAAGCCATCTCCCACCTACCTTCCAGCACAGCTCAGCAGTGTCCTTGGTTATGCATCAGATCAGTCTTTTAGCAAATTCCGTGTTATGCTGACCAGCTGCATCCGGTGTCACAAGTCATCTGATAAAAAAGAAACTGTGTTGTTGCAGTTTGGTAGAAAGACAGAACATCTGGCTCATCAAACCAAGCAAACAAGATGCCTGCAAGGTGGTGCACTCTCCATCTTCACTATCACTCCAGCTTCTTCCTCTTGTTGTCACCTAAAACATCTGAAACATCCCTGTTAGATGGAAGGAGTGAATCAATGATTTACAAATTGGGGGAAACAATTCAACATGCTTTTATCTCTCTCTTTTCAGAAGCTTGCTCTTGTGATAAAATAGAAAGGAGAAACAGTGAGTCAGTTTTAGCTTCCCTCCTCTGTTCTATTCCCTATGCCTAGGAATCTACACTTTGGCTGGTACCTACATACATACATACATTCTTCTCCACGGACACCCCCTTGTTGCGGGGGAGAAGCTTGCGTGCCCTCATGAGGTTGAGTGCTATGCTGGTGGTGGTTTGTGCCTCTGGTAGGATCTCCTATGCCAGACAGGTCTCAGCTGAAAGGTCAGACAAAGTGTGTCCACAGGCAGGATGGGCTCACTAGACCCCCCCCTGCAACCATCCTGGGAAAAGGACAACACTAACTCCAAAACCTGAGCAGATGGAGCTCGCTTAGCCCTATAAGGCTATCCACCTAAGAGAAGGATACTCTAATTAAACTTGCATCCTGAGGTATTCACTGTCACCGTCCAAGCTCGACAGGTCATTCTGATCACATTATCTCTTTAAACCTCCCACTACACAACAAGCAACATGTTGTTCTTTTTAACGTACATGCCCCAACTCTCCAAGCTGACCCAGAAGAAAAAGACAAATTCTACACCAACCTGCGCCACCTCACCCAAAAGGTTCCTGCAGATGATAAGATCATAATCCTTGGTGACTTCAATGCCAGAGTAGGTAAGAACTCTGAAGCCTGGAAAGGAGTACTGGGCAAGCATGGCTTTGGAAACTGCAACAACAGACGCCTCCTGTTAGAGTTTTGTGCAGCACAGCAGCTCACCATCACAAATACTATCTTTCAACAGAAAGACAGCCTGAAGACAACCTAGATGCATCCTCGATCCAAGCATCAGCACCTCATTGACTATGTCTTAGTGCAACAGAGAAATGTTGGTGATGTCCATCATACCCGAGTGATGCCGAGTGCAGAATGTCAAACAGACCATCGCCTTGTGCGTTGCAAA
>VWZD01011814.1:3321-18340 GCA_013396695.1 Sakesphorus luctuosus
TCCCGTCCCGTCCCGTCCTGCAGCAGTGCTCTCAGAGCCCCAAGTTAAGGCATCCAGTTGGATCTCTCCCCCTCCAAGTGCCTCTCTCGTTACAAGTCTTGTTTCTGTAAATAAAAGAGGAGCAGGGACCAGTGTTAGGCTGCCAGGATCAAAAGAGAAGGGATCACATTGCTGGGGGAAGGGGTGGGAAGATGCATATCCTGCTTGATATTTGCATCCCTCCTCCTGGAGGAGGAAAAGGGGGAACAAGATGGGTGTCTCCTCATCCTCCCTCCCTTGGCACTCCTTGTACTCTGGCCACAGACTGAAGGACTGCTCAGTGCTGCTTCATGATAGAATAACATTCTGGGACAAGCTGATCCCAGGAGGAGCTTTACTGAATGCAAGGAAAGCTTTTGGCCCCTCCTTTTATCTCCTAAGAGATGGTTTTCTTTGATTTGAAGTTGTTTCAAGTGTCCCTGTACAGTTAAATGGAGCTGTTTGAAGAAATGTTCTCCCAGAATCCAGTCAAGGGATAAGCCAGGGTAGTTCAAAACATTCATCTGAAAGCCAACTAAGTGCTTCATTTCATTTTCATGGACATTTAAAGAAATTCAATTAATTACAGTACATTAAAAGTAGAAGAATAAATGCTTGATGTGGTAATATGTTTTTTGCTTTGTCAAAATTATTTTTCTCGTTGGAAACTTTAATCCAAACCAGCTTTTTTTTTCCTCTCTAACCACGGTATTAAACCTCTGAGAACATTTTTCCTAGTTCGGAGGTAAAGACTCGAACAGCCATGTGGCAAGCCTTTAATGCCCAAGCATTAGGAAGTATATGGAAATCCTTTGGAGGGTTTTTTTCATGATGGAGCACTGAAATATTGGACTGGGATAAGTCTATCAGCCACTCCCCATAAGCAGGACTGGGTCAGAAGCTGCAGTTGTGAGCACTGTAAGGAGTTTTTTGTCCATGGAGACATTTCCCTGCTCTGATTGGGTCAGTGTGAGATGTTTGTGTACCTCAGCATGTTCTGTTATGGTCCTTGAGGACATTGGTGTGGAACCAGGACGTGCAGGGACACAGTGTGTCCCCAGCCAGATTCTACAGGGCAAACACTGTGGAAAGCCCCAAAACATCAGCAGGTATTGAAAAGCTCAATCCCTGACTTCTATCTGGACACTCACAGCTGCCCTGGAATCAACAGGGAGAAGCCAGACCCTCTCAAGTGTTGGCTCTCAAATGGGTGACTATGGTTGGTCAGGTTATGGAGAAGTCCATTTAGGAAGTGGTGTGGACAGATAATGTCAAAGTGCTACATGGGATGTAAGGGCGGTCTCGTGGCGTAGTGGAGAGCACTCCGGTCTCCGACTCCCAAGGTTGTGAGTTCGAGTTTCAGTACGGGTGGCCCCGGCAGTTCAAGCCTCCCTGCCATCCGATCCTGTCAGATCTCGGATGCTCAGCAGGGTCAGCCCCGGTTAGTACCGGGTGCTGTAGATAGTCCTAAGGAGACTTCACTGTCACTGCCCAAGCTTGCTTGGCTGTGGCATATGAACCTTAGGACTTAGACGGTGCGGCCAGTTCTGCGCACGCTGTGCCTCACCTAAAAAATCCACTGCGCAGGCTCGGAGGGCACACCCACGTGGGGTGAGCCCTGCCCAAATCTTCGTTCGCGAAGATTGGCCATTATTATGACATGGGATGTGTTTTCCCTGTGGAGTGTTCAAGGCACAAGTAGGTCAAAAAAGGTGATTTTCTGGAGTGGAGCTCCATAACTCAATAAACACAGCTGAGTAAAATAAAACTTTGATGGGTGAGGGGGAAGTTTGGTGGGGAGAAATCTCCTGAAGGTACTGATAGGAGATTGTGTGAAGGTGGTGACTGTTTGATCTGAATGTTGCTGGAAAGAAAAATCCTAGTGAAACTCCCAGGAAAAATGTAGTTGTAACACAGTTCCATCCCCCAGAACAGGAGGATGAAAAGCAGGTGAGATTCCCTGGGATCTGCAGTGTAATCCCTTGATTTCTGGCCGGGGAGGTGTGTTGCCTTGTGCACATCCCACATCCTTCCAGCAGGAAGAAAATCACTTGAGCTTTAACAACCTATTCGTTGTCCTTTCTAATTAAACGAGTGGGAATAAGGAACATTGTGGATGTAAAGCTTTGTTTAGAAGCCATTATCAATTGTATTGATCAGAGGGGCTTAATCACAGCTGTAATTTGATGTGTCGGATAGATTAGTCACTTATTAACAACCCTTGATGGTGGTGCTGAGGTTGATCAGTGGCTTGGAAGAAGCAGGTGGATTTCCACTGATAAACAGTAATGTCTGACTTAAAGGTGTTTTCTCTTCCAACACCCATTCCTGGTGTTTATTCCTTATATGTATAAAATCGGGGCTTCCTTTGAAGGTTAGACCCCTGGTTGGAGGTACCAGTTGCTGCTCCTGGTGGCCCAGTCCTGGACCACAGGACTCCTGTTGATTATTCTGCCCCTCTCATGAGACCCCACTTAGACCCCACCTCCATCCAGCTCTGGGGTCCCAGCTTGGAGTAAGTCCACAGGAGGCTACCAAGATAATCAGAGGGATGGAGCAGCTCTGCTGTGAGGGAAGCCAGAGGGAATTGGGATTGTTCAGCCTGCAGAAGAGAAGGCTTTGGGGTGACCTGATGGCAGCCTTGCAGCACCTGAAGGAAACCTACAGGAAACATGGAGAGAGGCTGTTTACAAGCTCCTGGAGTGACAGGACAAGGGGAAATGGCTTCAAACTGAAAGAGTGGGGGTTTAGATTGGATATCAGGAAGAAATTCTTCGCTGTGAGGGTGGGGGGTCCTGGCACAGGTTGCCCAGAGAAGCTGTGGCTGCCCCATCCCTGGAAGTGTCCAAGGCCAGGCTGGATGAGGCTTGGAGCAACCTGGGCTGGTGGAAGGTGTCCCTGCCCATGGCAGGGGGTGGCACTGGATTATCTGTGTTAATTCCCTGTTAGGAGTGTGAATCAGTATCTGTGCAGTTTCCCACGTTTGAGAAGACTTGACAGTTGGACTTGATGATCTTAAAGGTCTCTTCCAACTTTGATGATTCTCAGATTTTATGATTCTGTGGTCCAGAGGTCACACAAACATGCCCACCTCTGCTGAGAAGTTTGTTTCTCAGCACAGGAGAGGCTGCAGAGGATGCAGTTGGGGAGAAATCAGCAGGGAAAAGCAGTTTAAAACGGTGGTGTGTACACAGGAGAATCAAAGGGCTGGGAGATCAAAGTCTGGACTTTAAAGGAAGTTTGTAACCATCAGAGGATACCAAACAGCCTTTCTGGAGCTCTGCAGGAAGGAGTGTTTTATTGACTTGGTGGCAGAGCTTGCCCAGTTTATGGGAGGGTGTGTAGGATGCAGTTCACGTTGCAGCCCAGGGCAGGATTTCATGAGCAGGACTGTCCTTGCAGTCCTGTGCCCTGGGATTTTTTAACTCCATGGTGAAGTAACTAGGAAAGATCAAAATGACATGTGTGATTCAGTACAGGAGTGGAGTCTTTACCATTAAAATCAAGACCGAGTAGATTGAGAATGACTTTTAGTGAGGGATTTTCACTCTAATATGTTCTGGCCCCTTGTAGGCATCTGCTACAGGATGTGATGGATCCTGTTCAGATTGTCTTGCCTGCTGACAAGACCTTTGTTTACTCTGAAAGGATTCTCAGTGAGCATTTCAGCTGTGTTGGGAATAATCCCTTTTCTCAGGTGATCCTTATTTTGATGTTCACTGGCTTGGAGGGGGTTTGGCCAAATAAGGTGAAACCCCAACTCCATCATTAGAAGTGATGAATCTGTCCACTCACATGCAGAATTGCATTTCAGGATGCTAAACTTTCTCGTGGGTATTTGTTAGATATCTTTCCAGCCCTTTGACCTCCCAGAAGTTCTCACAATATAATTTAAGGCATTATTTAAAAAATCCCTTGGGAAACCTGTTGCTGTGCAAGTGACAGGATTCTCCTGCCCAGTGCAGGAGAAAAGATGCAAAATTCCTTATCCCAGTGCAGACTGTGTTGTGGAGAGACCTCAAGCTCAACTCAACTAAGGGCTATAAAAGACTTTTTTGCTGGCTTTTGCCTTGTTTTAGAAGGAGTTTTGGTTCTTCCTCCCCTTATCACACAGCTAAGGAGAAAGTGCTGCTGACCTGAGTCACACACAGATATTCATGAGTGTTGACTAATGAAATTTGGATTTCTATGTGCCAAGTGTCCAGCTTTCCTTGCCAGAAATGTGCCATTCTCATGGCAGGCATGGCTGGGATCATTAGATAAAATACCATGAGCATCACAGATCATATCTGCTTGTAATGATGTCCCAAAAATGGAAATCATTAGCTGTGGATGCCTTAATTTGCCACTTTCAGCTTGTTTTAATCCCACTCCATGCTGATCTCCCTGCACATTTTGCCTTGATATCCATAGATTATTGCCAGCACAGCAGCCCTTTTCCTGCCTGCCTGGGGATGAACAAAATGAAAAGGTCGTGATATTTTATGATTGGGACTTAAAATTACTGCAGGTACACAGAGCAGTACTTTGGCAGCATCCAAAATTTAAATTCATGGGAAGTTATGATGAACCTGGGGAGGAACAATACCAAAAAAGAGAAAATTCATGCCACCCAGGTTAGGTTGTCTTCTCTCTTTATCCACCTTTCTTCTCCCTGCTAAAACTCTGTAATATTTCACACCAATCTGCAGTGGCTGCACTTGCAGGTTTTTGTGAGTGGTCTTTTCCCCTCCCATTGGAAAGGCTGAAAAACATCTGCTGCACTTCCACATCTCTCACACTTGTAGTGGGTGATAGAGATGGGTCCTGCAAGCTCATCATCAGCATTATCACAACCAAAAAAAATCCAGGTGGAAAATGGCCCTTGTTGTTTAACCTTTGAATATTGTTTTTGCTGTTGCACAGGCCTGGAGTGGAGGTGGCTTGAAAAGCCAAATTTGGAGCTTGGGGGGCTCTGTCAGTCCCCCTTGAAGAAGTCAAAACATGTTGGTGGGAGAAGAAGCAGGGAACATATGGAAATTAAAAACCAAGCTGGAAAAACGTTGATGAAGTTTAAATTAGGAGTCTGTTTATTCATCTCCATCTGCTTATAGTGCAGCAAGATAAGAAATAATTAATAGTTCCTTGCCTGCAAAAGTTCAAGTGAATTCTCACCTTCCTGTTGCATAAGACCTCCTGGGATAGATGATGTGGCAGCTGGATTTGTAGGACAATCCTGTTCTCAGCAGCTCTCCAGGCTGAGACCTCCCAGGTGCCCACGTGGGTGTCCTCACACCTTCACATCCATGGGGAGGGATGGGTTTGGTAAGGAAAAGCCACTGTGTTAAACTCAGTAGCAGAGGGAGCTTCCAATGGGCCACTGAACTGGATTTGAAATGTGGAAGATGTCCAGGAGGGACCCTGAGGGATAATTTGAGGCATCATTGCTCTGTCTCTGCCTCAGGGGAGGTTTAAATTAGATAAATATTAGAGATATAATATAAATATGTAATAAATACTCCTAAAATTCTAGCTGTTAGAGAAAACATTCTTCAAGGAAAAGGGTTGGCAAGCATTGAAACAGGATTTCCATGGAAGTGGTGGAGTCACCATCCTGGAAGTGTTCAAAAAACATGAATGTGGCACTTGAGGACGTCAGGTAGTGGTGACCATGGTGGTGGTGCTGGTTTGATGGTTGGACTTGGTGATCTCAGAGGTCTATTCCAACCTGATGATTCTGTCATTTCAGAATTGTGTAGAGCTCTCACAACTGTTGTACCACATTCATCAGCCCCTCTAAAACTCTCCTATACCCTGGAACATCAGGATTGGGATTCAATGGCTGCTGCTGGTCAGTTAAATCAAACCCTGAGGATCTTGTCAACATGCTCCATGAAGCCTGGAGGACAGTTTGGCTCAGTCTAAAATACATTTAATCTTGATGATCTCTCCAAGGACCAGCTGGACGTCTCTCTATGTTGTCTTTTCTTAATTTTTAATTTACTTTTTTTTCCTGTTACTCTGTACTGTCATACAAAGGGCCTCTTGGTTTCATTCTTGCTCTGACCAGCAATGACAACTTCCAGATGTGACATCAGACCTCTCCATTCCTTGACAGTGTGGCCTCTCCAACAACAGCATAGAGTTCAGCCCTGAGACATCAAGACCTTAAACCCCAGGCTCTCATTTAGGATTGGTACCAAAGTCCAGTTCCCTTTAATTTAACAGAAATTTTTCTTCCAGTCGTTGTACAGGGGCCACAATAAGCTGGGACAGGCCACTGCATGGTCCGTCCAAATGGACTTGCTCCATGAACCTTCTGCTCTGGGACTCTTCCCAGCCAGCAGAGCTCCTACAGAGGGTGGACATTCTCCCTGGAAACTCAAAATAAAGACACCTACCATTTATTTTCCAAAGGATAACCTTCCCCTGACTCTTCTTGGATAGCTGCCCTCTGAAACATGAGAAGAAAGCACATGTTGTCATGGGGGTAAACCCAACTTCAACCCTCAGCTGTGAGCAGCCCCCAAACTTTGGGGTTGGCTGCTTTGATCCAGTCCAAAGCTGATGGCTGTTCTTCCAGGCCATCCATCTCTTTCTGAGCAAATGGTACCCAAAGATGTTTTCCCTGCAAAGCTGTTACTTGGCTGTCCATCCTTGCTCAGTGACCTGTAGCTCCAGGAGGCTGCAGGTCTCCAGTGAGGACTCCTAATTCCCGAAAGAGTTTTGGAGACATGTTTCAGTGGTGAACATGGCAGTGCTGAATCAACAGTTGGACTGGATGATCTTGAGGGGTTTTCAGACCTTAATGAATTATTCCAGTAGTGGTTGCTTGTCACTGTCTGAGTCCACCCTGTGACCTGGAGCTCACGCACCAGCAATGGAGTGAAATTCAAACATAGGTCTACACATTATTCTTCCCTGTAGAGCTAAGAGCTGATTTTGGCTTTGAACTCACCTTTCTACAGAGAAAATCTTGCAATAAGATGTTAAAACATCTCTTTTCTGCCTTAAAACACTGCAGGGGTGGAGGCTTTGCTGTGGCTTTGCCTGGTGCTGACTTATCCTGGCTGGAAGGTTTCTAAGGAGCAGCAGTGTGTGTTTGATTAAGGAACAGCTGTCTCATGGCTTGTCAGAATTAACAGCCACTCAGAGCACATAAATCCTGTGTTGGAAAAGGCATTTTGGTTTGGAGAATATGGCACAGTTCTAAACGCCAGCAGAATTTTTGGTTACTTTGCTTTTAGCACGGGGTAATCTATAGATGCACAGAGCCTTAGTTATGCAAAGGGTGTGAAAATAAAGGGAATGTGCCATTGGGAAAGCAAAGTGAAAACATTTTCAAAGCTCTGGATTATGGCTCAGATTAGATCGAGGTTTTGTTTCTGACAGCAGCTTGTGTTTGTCCCCTTCACATCCCATGAAATTTCTAGTTAAAAAAATCTCTCCTTCCTCATCTTTTTTTGTTTGTTTGTTTGTTTTTCTTTTAATGTTGACTGTATCATAGTCACAATGGAATCCACCCTTTTTATCCAGGATAAGGACACTGGGAGAAGTTGCATACACCATAAGTAATGCTGGAAAAAGTATTCCTGGAGGTTGAGCCAAGTCATCTTCACTGTGAATTCTGTCTGGAAATGCCAATATGGGGCAAAAAAAAAAAAACACATAGGAAGAGCAGGTACCAAAATTCACAGTCTGGTTCTTTGTAGGTCCAGTTCTCTACAAAACCTGGAAGAGCAGAGGGATTTCAGCCAGGAGTGAGGGAGCTCTGGAATAATCCTCTAAGCATGTTCTGTGTCAGAGTATTAGAGGTCTCTCTCTTGTTTAGAAGCTGGTAAAGGAGCTAAGTTATGTTTTTGGCAACCCCCTTTTTAAATCTTCATCCTAAATCTTGGCTCTTTCATTTCAGTTTACATGTTCTGGACTTAGGCAGAAGGGCTCAGCTCACAAAAATGATTTACAAAAAGTACTCTGAAGGGATGAAAAAAAGTCAAATGTTTATTTAGTTTGTTGGTTAAAGAAACTGAAGGATTACAAACTTTTTTTTTTTAAACTTGTTTACTAATAGAGGTTGATGATGGAAAAACTCACAGGATTTTCATGCTTAAAAATAAGCCTTCAAAAATAGTCTCTGGTGATTTCTTTCACGCTGAGTAGAATGACTCAGGCTGGAGGCTTAAGATGAGGTTTCCTTCGTATGCCTTTGAGTCAAATTTCTACAAAGTTAGGAAGAAAGTTGTCTTTTAGTACTTCTTGTTGAGTGCTTGGACAGCTTCTAGTGCAAGCCATTGCAAACCAGTTTATATAGCAAATAATGGTGTTCTTGGTATAAAACCATTAAGGCTGGAAAAGATCTTGGAGATCATCAAGTCCAGCTTGATGGACTTGATTAAATTTGAGCATGAGGCAAACTCTGCCCTCAGTCTGGGGCCCTTCTTGCTTTCTCTGGTTGCCCGAGTTCTGCTGAAGGGGAACTGCAAATCCCTCCCTGAGGGCCCCCTGAAGGAGCCTCAGAGCAGCACCAGAAGTGGTGGGCAGGAAATGCCACCGTGCCAGGCTTTGCATGCCCAGGCAGGGCTGTGGTTTTCCTCCAGCTCGGTGGTTTCCTTGTCACATCCTGCCCACAGTGCTGGGGGCAGAACAGGCAGAAAAGCAGGCAAAAAAATACCCAAATGAAATGCAAAGCCATGCAAAGTTGAAAGGGGAGCTCTGAGGGGGTGGGTTTGCTTTGATGTGTTGGTTTAAAGGTAAACCAGCAGGAGAAATGAACCCAACACAAAAGAGGTTATAAGTCAGAGTTACAATTTAATAAAAATATTACAATAAATACAATGACACAAAGAGAAATTGCTTTTAACCCACAAACCCCAGTAGTATAACCCAGCCCCCTGGGGCAGGAACAGAATGGTGTTCATTGGCCACTGTGCTGAGCCCCACGTGGTTCCCCCGAGTCCAAAATAAAAGGAAGTGAAAACCTGTTGGTGCAGATGATGGTTGCAGACTGGTGAAGAGTGGTGGGCTCCTGCTGTCGAGGTTCTGCTCCTCCTCTGGATCCAATAAGTGGTTCCAGAACTCCCAAACCCTCAAGCTTATATATGCTCAGATTCAGGTGGGAGCACCCAGTGCCTCCCCCAGGGCAGGGAGTTCCACACTGGGGGATCTGACTCTGGGAGTCAGGGGGGATTTTGGAATGGTTGCTGGCCCATGAGCAGAGCTGAGCCCTCAGGTGGGTGTGGAGGTGCCAACGACTCCCAGGAGGGGAGTTGCCACAGCTCTTACCTCACAGATGTCCTTCCCCGCCAGCCTGAGGGCTCAGGTGTGCCCTGGGCAGCTGCTGCAAAAGGTCCATTGTTAACAGTTCATGAGAGATTATTAGAGGGTGTAGAATACCCAGCTTTGGTCACACCCACACAGTGGTCTCAGTTGCTGAACCAGGACATTCAGAGAAGGGATGATAAAAACCAAAAGGTGATGAGAGATGCCCACGGGATGCTTGAGCATGAGTGGGGCTGAGGGGAGCAGGGAATACAGTGAATTTTGCAGGGAAGGGTGGGAAGATACATTTAGTAACCCTTGGAGCCAAGCTAAGCCAGGGCAAACCCCACCTGTCAGAGGAAAATAAAGTAAACCCCTATTGTGCAAATCCAGGGCAGGATAGGGAAGAATTAAAACCACCAAAGAGACAAGGGAGAAATGATAGGGAGGTGTTTCCATGCTAGGAGCTACTAAAAAGGCCAGGACACTTCATCTTGAAAAAGAGATGCCTGAGGAGGGATATTAAAGAGGACTTTATGGTTTTGCTCCCCAGGGAAGGGGATTTTGTGGTTTAACTGTGAGTATTTCTGTCTTTGTAAAAAAACGAGGCAGTTCCTAGTGAAACCTGCAATGAGCAAGTTCAAAGTGAATTCAGAAAAGGATGGGTTTTTTTCTGCCAGTGGACACTTAAACTGTGCAAGTCCTTGGCCCAGGGGGTGGTGAGATGTAAAGTTTTCCATGGGTTCAGAAGCAAACTCAAATTGCTTTTAAGTTAAAAATTTATGGAAGAAAAATAACATAATGAAGGTAATTTTTTATTATTGCATACAACTTTTAGGATTTAAATAGAAGATTATCCCTGATTTTGGAGGTCTCTGCTGGTTGGAGTCTGGGACAGTTGCAGTGACCCAAGGGTGATGATGGGTTTCCCTCACCTCTGCTGGGATTAAATTCAAGCTGCCTGTCTGGAGTTAGTAGATTGCTGCAGGAACCATCTTTTGGCATCTGTTTTCTTCAGTCAGGCAAAAACTGAGTGCCCAGCAGGGACAGGAAGATTGATGCCCTGATAATTGCCTGTAATGAGATGGTTGTAATGAGATCAAACTGGGTGAGAGGCTGTGCCTCTGCCTGAGCTTGTCAGTGGGGGAATAAATGTCACCCCACAGCTATTTACAGCCCCAACTCCTGAGAGCTTGGAAAGTGCCTGCTGATATCAAATTGGAGCGAATATGAGTTTCAGTTGCAGCCCAGCAGCCTGTGATGGTGCCCGGTGATAGCTCAACTTGGCTTCATCGAGCTGCGCCTTTGCCTCACCGTTATCTCCTGGGAACAGGGAGAGCCACGCAGAGATCCTGAGATAGCCCAGGCAGCAAAAGGGTATCTTTGCATCTCACCATGGGTTCAAAGAGCAAACAGTCTTGTGTGGAAATGTCATTTAGAAGAGACCAGCAGTTCATTAGGGAGAATTTGGGGTGAGTTTTTAGTGGGTGGTACTCACTCGATGGTTGGGCTTGATGTTCTTGAAGGTCTTTTCCAACCTTAATGGTTCTGTGAAAGAGAGATGTGCTGAAAGTGTTTTTTCCTGACCTGGGAATTCACCTGGGTTCAGAGAGTGTCTGGCACCAGCTTACTGCCATTCACTGCTTTCCTCAGCCAAGCCTAGTCCCACCTCAGAGCCCTGCCAAAGCTCTGGAAGTCATGTTTATTCATGCGGCAAAGTTGGTCTCTGCTGCTCCCCAGATAAGCTCTGGCTGTGTATTTGCTGGAAGTGGAGATAGGACTCAAATAAATGGGTTTTATGCTCCAGTTCTGCAAAGCACTGTGTGCCTGTGCTCAGAGAATTGACCTGTTTTCTGTTTATTAACCTTTAAAAGGGAGAGGAAATGAGGGCCTGAGCTCTGACTCACCTTTAGCAGAGACAGTGGGAAAGGTGACCACCTCCTACAGCTCTGGGGGGGTTTCCTAACCCACTGCAGCCAGGACTGTGTCAGTGGTCTGCAACTACTTCTTCTGAGCCAGAACCCCTCAGAGGAGGGCTCTGCAAAGCCCAGTGAGGCTGATGGAGCCCTTGGCTTGCTCCTGGAGCATTTGGCTTGCAAAGAGAAAGGCTGAACTGCTGGACATAAAGATCTGAGCTCCTGCCTGTGGCCTCCAGCCCATTCCTTGAGCTTCAGGAGCTCCCTTCAAGAGGGAGAGAGGTGGCCAGTGGTTATTACAGCAATTGCAAGGCTCACAGGGCAGGGATGATCAGATTGATTTGTTTATCTGAAGGAAGGTTAAAAGGCAGCTTCTTTAGAGGCATGGAGGATTTCTGCCTGCAGCCCTCCAGAAGAAGATATTTGGCTCCAGAGAGCACTTCCCAATCCACCAGGGAAGAGCAGGGCAAAACTGGGTGTCTGGAAGACACAGTTAAAATAATTAAAAAGGAAAAGACTCTTTATTTATATAGATATATATAATGACAAGAGTTTACAGAGTGTACCGAATACCCAGACATGTGGTAAGTGCTCTGTCTTGGAAAAGTCACAGACTTATTTTTAGGCTGCTTCCCTTGTTTTTTGGTAAGAAACCAGTGAGCAGAGCAGTTCTTTGGATGGGAATGTAGTTGAAAGGCTCATTTTCACCTGCTGCATGGATAAGGACTGAGAAATGACTTTGCATCCTTCCTGCAGATTCCAAGTGCAAGGGAGAAGACAACACTTAAAATCAATGGAGAAGCACTTACCAGTCACTAAACCTGATGTGATCAGACAAAACAATTTGTCAGGTTTGTTACATCCATGAAGACCAACTGATGCCCCAGGAAGAGAGGGATTTCCTTTTTCCAGGTTACATTGCAGCTGTTTCTGCCCTCAGATAGTTTTTCTTGGATATTGCTCTGTCCCACTGGCATGGCTGAATATTGCCCATCAACCTCTCAAGCACAGCAGTTTGTCTGTCACTTTGGGAAGAAGAAAAGCATTTTCTGGAAGCCTTTTCATAAAGGTTATCTGTGTCCTGGGTTGGATGGAGGGAACAAAGTTTTACCTGATGTTGTGATGGGATGATTACAGGGCAAGGGGCAAGTGTTGGACTGCAGATGCAAAGCATCCTGTAGGTATCAATCTTTGATTGTTCCAATTCCTTAAGCTCTAGTTGTTCATGCTGACTCTATTCTGCTCGTTGGAGAGAAGGGAACATCTCCAAAGAATCACAGAATCATAGAACGGATTGGGTTGGAAAAGACCTCCGAGATCATCAAGTCCCACCCTTGGTCCAACTCCAGTCCCTTTACCACATCATGGCACTCAGTGCCACGGCCAAGCTCAGGTTAAAAACCTCCAGGGATGGGGAATCCACCCCCTCTCTGGGCAGCCCATTCCAATGCCTGAGCACTCTCTCTGCAAAGAATTCTCTTCTCATCTCCAACTTCAATTTGCCCTGGCAGAGCTTGAGCCCCCCGTGCCCCCTTGTCCTATTGCTGAGTGCCTGGGAGAAGAGACCAACCCCCACCTGGCCACAACTTCCCTTCAGGCACTTCCAGACAGTGCTGAGGTCACCTCTCAGCCTCCTCTTCTCCAGCACAAACACCCCCAGCTCCCTCAGCCTCTCCCCACAGCACTTGTGCTCCACTCCCTTCTCCAGCCTCCTTGCTCTTCTCTGGCCCCACTCCAGCCCCTCAGTATCTGTGAGTTACTCATATTACTGAACTTCAGGTAATCAGCACAAGAAAGACATAGAACTGTTAGAATAGGCCCAGAGGAGGCCACAATGATGCTCCAAGGACTGCCCCTCTGCTCTGGAGACAGAGCAGGGAGAGCTGGGGGGGTTCACCTGGAGAAGGGAAAGCTCCGGGGGGCACCTCATTGTGGCCTTCAGGTACTTAGAGAGAGCTTATAAAAAAGATGGAGAGTAACTTTCTGCATGGAGAGATAGTGCTAGGATAATGCAGAATGGCTTTAAACTAAGAGAGGAGAGATTTGGATTAGATGTTAGGAGGAAATTCTTCCCTGTGAGGGTGGGCAGGCCCTGGCACAGGTTGGGCAGAGAAGCTGTGGCTGCCCCATCCCTGGAAGTGTCCAAGGCCAGGCTGGATGGAGCTTGGAGCAACCTGGGCTGGTGGAAGGTGTCCATGGCAGGGGGTGGCACTGGGTCATCTTTAAGATCCTTTCCAACCCAAACCATTCTAGGATTCTGTGATTCTGTGGTCCAGCCAGAGCTCTGGTTTCCATTGGCTTCTTGAGTTTTACACACCTGCCTTTTAGATGCACCAATTTAAGAATATGAACCCCACCTTTAAAACCTGGAAGCTGCAGAAACATTTTCAGCACATCTGGGGCAGCAACAAGGAAGAATGATGTTGTAAGAGCTAATAGGCAGAGAAAAGATGTCTTTGCAGAGGGAATAATTTTTAAAGATACACTTTTATGTGTCTTACAAGGCCAGTCTTGCATATCTTCAGTTTCTTTTAATCAAAGAAAGGTTTTGTTACAGAAGTGAACACCTCAAAGCTTTCTTCACACACCACAGGTGGTGGTGAAAAATGTCAACACAGAAAGAAGATACAGATCACAAAAATTCTCTCCAAGTGCACAATTCAGGACATTTAAAAAGCCATCTGATACTATCACCTTGTATTTTATTTTGCATTATAACCTGTCCTGAGGTAATGGGCTCACTAGAATTTATTGAGGTTCCTGGAGGAAAAGACTGTAGAGCAGGAAATATCCTGTCATGAAATCATCCATTTTCCATGGCCTGAATCTCTAATATCTTAATCCTTTTGGAGCTGCTGGGTGTTTGGTGGCAGATAAGTGTGAGGCTGTGGAAACTGAGCTTTGCACCTGAGCTGAGCAACCTGAAAACTGAATTTTAATGAACTCTTCAGCAGTGCATGCACATCGAAGATACCATCAGTCATTCCATTCTTCAAGCTCTGATAAACTCACCTCAGGACTTGGTTTGAAAAGTTCAGTTTGTTCACGAAGGAAGGGAGGGAAAAAACTTGCAGGAATCACTTTGAAAGCGAGCTGAGGGTTCTTTTTCAGCTTCAAAGCATTTTTGTGTGCTCTCCTTACTGATCTGAGACAGCCCAGGCTGCTGGTGCCACCAGCCCTTTTTCTTAGCTCGGGTGGTAAAAGAGGATTTAAAGGAGGAATTTGGGATCAGGCTGGAATTCCCAAGCGGTGCAGTTTGATGGTGGTTTCACAGCTCCTTTTGCTCCCACCTGAGAGGTGTTTTCTCAACTCTTTCTTCTTCACTTTCCAGCTTCTTCTCTTGGGCTGTTGACCTGAACAGCAGCATTTTAGCCCCACTGGGACAAGTGCTGCAATTCAGGGCATGACAAATAACTGAGAGCAGAGGTACTGGGAGAAGGGAGGTGTGTTGGTAACCCATCTGTGTGACCCAGGCAGCAATTGAAGAGTCTCTCTGTTGGAAACTTAAATTTAAAGGTTGGGGGTTTATTTCAAATTTCTAGCAGGAACTCTAAAATAGGTAGGATATTTAGGCCAAAATAATGCCTGATTTCTTTTTTTCTTTAATTGTTTAATTCAGGTCTCCCAACCCCTTTTGGCTTCAGTGTTAATTTTACATTATTCAACAGTGCAACCTGTATGGGGTGTTATTAATGCCTTTTGAGAAATAAGAGGGCAAAATCAGAGTGACACTGAAACTCTGTAGAGAGGACGTGCCATCTTTATTTCTTTCCTTTTTCTTTCTTTCTTTCTTTCTTTCTTTCTTTCTTTCTTTCTTTCTTTCTTTCTTTCTTTCTTTCTTTCTTTCT
>VWZD01011814.1:27984-40484 GCA_013396695.1 Sakesphorus luctuosus
CTCCCCCGCCTCCCCCCTTTCCTTTCTGCACTGTTACTTTGCTCCCTTTGTTCATCCATCCCCTCCTTCCTGGCAGGGAGCCTCATGAAAAGGTCATCACCTTATTCCCTTTACAGACTCATCTTTGACCTCCTCTGGCCTGATACCTGCAAAGAGAAATGACAACAGTGGAAAACTTGAGGTGCTGAAGTCTCTCCCATTGTCTCCCTGTGGTGCTTTGCTCAGGACTCACAGAATTGTACCTCAGCAATTCTGGAGCCTTTGTCAAGCCTGGATATCTCCCACCATCCTTGAGGGAGTGATTTCATTTACTTTACACTCCAATGGAAACAGTTTAACCCAGTTGCCTTCCCTCCTTTTGGCATTTTCTAGCCCTGGCTAAACTAAAACACAGGAGGCTCCTTCTGAACATGAGGAAACACTTTTTGCTGTGAGGGTGACAGGTCACCCAGAGATGTTGTGCAGTCTCCATCCATGAAGGATTCCAAGGCTATCCCAAAGGCATCTGGCCATGCTTCCATTCAGCCAGTTTTAGGTGATCCTTCTTGAGCAGGGGCTTTGGACCAGGTGACATCCAAAGGACTCTTCCAAACCCAACCATTCTGTGATTCTGTGAAAGCAGGAAACCGAGTTCTTGCAAGACATTACAAAGTTATTGTTATCATAAATGAGAGTCAGTTGTGGCTTTTTCAAGTGAAACTTTTTGTGATCTAATTTTTTTTTAAATGGAAAAACTCGTTGCTTTGAGGACCAGTTTGACAGTGGTAACATTTCTGATCGAAATGAAATACAAACCCCATAAAAAGCAGATTATTTTACAGCTGTCAAGTAATACCACCAGAGTGAGGGGATTCTCTTCATCCCAGGGGCTTGAACTTTCTTTTTCCACAACCTAGAGAAGAGCCTGGAGCACAAACCTCCTGGCAGTGGGATGCTTTCCATGTCTCAGTGAATCTCCTCCACTCTACATTGCTAATTACATCCAACTCAGTTATAAACCTCTGCTCTCCTTTTCCATTAATTCTTCAGGAATACAGTTTAAAAAGTTTTAGCTCCACTCTGATAGGAAATGAGAATTTGGGGAAAATCTGGTGAACTTCCAAAGCCTGGAGGTACCATTTTTAAGTCTATGAGCTCTGTCTGTTCTGCTACTGCCACTTGATACTTCATTGTTGCATCATTGTAGGGAAAAGTTGGGTCACAAAAATAGTGAGAAACATTTCTGTAAAATACACATGTACGACTTCTGGTGCTTTGAAAAAATTGCCTTTCTATTGACAAATAATCAGACTTTATTACCAAAGCCTGGTGGAGAAACTGAGAGGAAGGGAGATCACAAGAACTGGCTGGATTTTCTCTGAAGGGCTGTGACAGAGCTGAGAATTGACCTTGAAACATAAAAACATTAATACTTCAGAGTAAGAATTAAGCTTGTGAGGCTCTTTTCCAAATTTTATGGGTTTTTTTCAATATAGAAAGTAATCTGGTAAATAATAATAATAATTAGAAATGCTGTTTGGGCTGAGGGGGGACATCATCCCTCCCTTGAGCCAAATTGTGGTGTGGTAAAATCTTTATTTTCTAACCTTGTACATTTCAGACCTCTCAGGTTTCTGGTGAGTTATTAGAAAGGTTTCTTGTATCACAGCATGTGGGTAAATTTGCACATCCAAAAGTGACATGAGCAGCAAAAGGTGGGAGGAAAACTTTTGTGGGAAGTGAGTTTCTCTAAAATCAGAGTAATTTTTATTATTATTTTTGAATCCCAGTTACCCTGTGTCATTGGGCTTCACTTTCCCTGAGTTTCTGCATCTGCTAAAGCATTAAGGCAATTTTTTAAAATATTCTTCAGAGCAGCAAGAAATCTAAAATAACCAAACAATTGTGAGGAAGTGCAATTAAAAAGAAGAAATATGAGAAAATTAAAGTGAAAGAAGCACCTCTCTGTTCATTGAGGATAAGAAACACAGAATCAAAACCACAGTGAAATGTAAAGTCATCCCCAAACAAAAAGGAGGAATTTTGAGCAGGAAATGGGAAGCAATGAAGTTCAGATAATGAGATCCATTGTAATGGAGGAATAACAGGAATTGCATAACACCTCAAAAAAACAAAGGCACTGAACACTCATGTCCTTGATTTGTTTGCACAAGATCTCCAATGATCCCAATGTGAACCGTGGCCAAACAGTGACCCAACAGTGCAGGAAAAGCCTGAGGGGCAGCACCAGAGTCTGCTGGAGCTGCTTCGTGAGGAGCAGCTGGAAAATGAACAAAGGTGCCTCCCAAAGCCTCTGTGGAGTTCAGATCTGTCCCAAAGGCCAATTACAGGGTCGGGTTTAGTGTCAAAATCCACCTGTCCCAGGGTTCAACAGGTGACTTTAGCCACAGGTCAGGCTGCTGCTGATTTCAGTGCAAAGTCCAAGGCTGGGAAGATGTTCAGATGACTCAGCTGCCAGAAATTTCTGGAGGTGATGCTTGAATCTTTCCATGACTCACAGCTGTAGAGTGGATTGGCTCCTGTTTGCAGAGGTTTTCTTGCTCTTGTGTGCAGAGAAGCCCATGGTTGGAAATGTTTGCAGAGCTGTTGGGTTTCACCCATGCCATTTTCCATCTGAGCAGCGAGTTTTGACTGCTCTTTGTTTGTTCTGGTTTGTTGTGCCAGGTTTTTAGTCAGGGTGGCAGTTTTGTGTGCTGGATGGCACTGATGGAATGACACAGTGAGGGTATCCCTGTGAGCTGGGCAGGGTGGGCAGAGAAGGTGCTGGGGGGTTTCACAGTGTAGTGTTGGGTGTGTTGCTGCTTTGTTATTTCTGCATGAGCAACATGTGTCTTGGTCTTTTAGGCTACAAACCCTTCAGGGTAAGGTTCATCCTCTTGCTGGTCCCTCCCTCTTTCACTGGATTAATCCATTGTGGGGTTGAGGTGAGCTGGGACAGGAAGCAGAGATGTTTTCCAGAGTGAGAAGTGCTTTGTTCTCACAATCCTGGATGGACCAGCAAGCCCAGAGCACCAAAGAGCCACATGAACCTCAGTTTTGTCAGTTTTGGCTGAAGGAGTGAGATGTCCTTATGTTAATTAAGGCTCTTTTTAGCTGGTTGGAGGCCCCAGGCACTGATCCTGCTCCTGAGGCCAGGAAATCTCCCTGCCCTTGAGTCTACATGTTAAAACAGGCAATACAGGTTGTCAGGATGTTGTTTTTCTCCCTTCACAGCCAAGTTTTGGAGTGTTTAGTTCTCAGACAAGACTACAGTTGGCTTCCCAGAATTCCCATTTGATCAGCAAGGTCTGGGTCTGGAGCACTGCATTCAGTTCCCAGGTGTCCAACCTCACCTGCATCATGTGAGATGAGCCCTTCACCTCTCCCTGTCTCAGCTTCTCACAGGCTGGAAGACACAGATTCTTCACTGATGTTTTTGGATAAAAGTTTTCCAGGAACAAGGCAATAGGACAATAACACTCTCAAACCTGATGCAGTGCCAACAACCAAAGGTCTTGGTACAACTGGCATTATTGTACCATTAGAAGAGAAGTTTTGTGGGCACCTCAGTATTAAACTGTGCTTTGTTTTTGAGGTCTCAGCTTTACAGCCCATTGGGTGCCTCCCATTTATATGTTCTGTGTAATATGAAACCTTAATAACAGAGGAAAAGCACAAGAATTTTACTCTAAGTGTTACAAGAACTGGGCTCTGGTATTTGTATCACAAAAAGCAGACATTTGTTTAGTAGAAAGCTGAATGTTTCTTTCTAAATCCTCCTTTTTCTCCTTCCTTCCAGGGAACGTGACCAGGAATTGTACCAGCCAGGGCTGGTCAGATGTGTATCCTGCCCCCTACACCGTGGCCTGTGGATATGATTCCAACAGCACTCCTGGGGAAGAGGTTTGTAATGCTGCATGGGGAGAGATCAAGATTTAACAGGGATCAATATCAGAGTCACGTGATCTTCCCATGGCCAATATTTTCCATTCCCACTCTGATTCCTCAAGAGGGAAAGCTCCTCTGGAGGATCCCTGGAAGCAGAGTTCAAATGTTTGGTCAAAGAAACAATATTCCCTTTGATTTCATAGAGTCATGGAATGGTTGGAGTTGGAGGGGACCTTAAAGACCATCTGTTTCCAACCCTCTGCCCTGGGCAGGAACACCTTCCACTACCCCAGGTTACTCCAAGCCCTGTCCAGCCTGGCCTTGGACACTTCCAGGGATGGGGCAGCCACAATTTCCAGGGTGGTGACAGGAAATCAGCACCTGGGAGGATCCTACCAGTGTCTGTGTGATGCCCACACAGAACTTCAAGTACTTAATTTCCTGTGGTCAGCTTTGAAACAGGCCCTCCACATTTATGTTTATCCTTAAGTCGATGTGCTGATTCCAGTCTTTCTGGGGCAACACAAGCATCAAAAGGGATAAAAAGGATATAAATCACTTGCCATAAGTGCTGCCCTGCTAATCTCAACCAGCTGAATATCTGGAGCTCTGTAAGGAACAGGCATTTTCCTGCAATATTCCTGACTTTTGTAAGGAAATCCTCAAGCTGTCTGGGATATTTTCTGTATATGAATTAGCTGACCTAGGTATAATTAGCTCTATGAAGTGTTGTCATTACACAGGGAGGAGTTTGTTATTGGTTTGCTGCGTGCTGAGACATGAAGGGTAAAGTCTAAAGGGGATGACAAATGTTGGAAGCAAAATTCCCCTCACCTAACTCAACGTTCAGCATCTAATCTAACCTTGTCCCCTGTAACTGTCCCATTGCCCACAAAAAAGCTTATTTTTCTATTTCACTGCAACTGTATATTGCACTGTTTATATTGTTAGATAACATTTTTATGTAATGTTTATATTTTTATACAGTATGTTTATATTAAACTTCTGCCCATGCTTTTTTTTTTCTGCTTTATGACCTATGTCAGTGTTTGTGAATGCTGGACAGAGGAACCTCAATAATGAATGAATGAATATACATTTCCAGTACAAAAGACTGGAGAGGGACTTTTCTCAAAGACCTGGAGTGATGGGAAAGGGAGAATGGCCTTAACCTGAAGGAGGGCAGGTTTAGATTAGATATTAGGAAGAAATTCATCCCTGTGAGAGTGGGACAGCACTGGCACAGCTTGCCCATCCCTGGAAGTGTCCAAGACCAGGTTGGGTGGAGCTTGGAGCAACCTGGGCTGGTGGAAGGTGTCCCTGCCCATGGCAGGAGGTGGCACTGGATGATCTTTAAGATCCCTTCCCACCCAACCCATTCCATGATTCCACATGGTGGTCACACATTGCCAAGGCACTCAGAGAGTTAGCAGGGGGTCTGAACAAAACTGAGGCACCTTTAAGAGTGCAAGAATACAGAAAATAGCAAAGGGAAAGTTGCACAAGGAATTTCAGGGCTCTACTGAAGAGACCCTTAGTCTGCCTTCCACTTGACATCCTCAAGTGTCCCATCCCCCAGAACAAGCTGTGTGGCACCAGTTCAGAGGTGCAAAAGCCATTGTTACAGGTCTGCTCTGGGAAGGACCTCCATCCAGAGCCCTATTTTGTGTCCCAGCTACCAAGGGGATTTGGGAATTCCTGGGAAGGGCTTTGGCAACCCAATGGATTGCAGCAGTGCCAGAGCGTCGTGTTACCAAGAGAACACACATTGTGCTCTTTTAATTCTTTCTTAATTATTTGCTCTTGATTTCTGCGGGTTTGTCGTGCTGTTTAAGTCTAGTTTGTGTGAAAGGTGGCTGAGGGGGGTGAACAGGCAGTACTGGCTTGGAAGGAGAATAAATTGCTGTTTGGGGAGGAAGAAGTAAAGGGAATAGCACAAAAGAACAGCAGGTCATGTGGGACATGAGATCCAGGACAGACTGATAATCTTCCATGCACAGAACACTTCATGAACTTTTGGGCTCAAGTCAGTATTTCTCTCCTTTTTCTCTTACAAATGCAAATGTTTCCCATTGTAATTCAGATATCAAGGGACAAATGTTGATGTTACTGAACAGAAACCAAGGAAGACAATTCTCATTTAGTCTCAATTTAACATCTACCTGAAATAATTGTTACTCTCAGATTCCTGTGAAATTAAGCAGAAGCTTTTAGAAGGCAGAGAGACAATGCTGAAACTGTCTAATTTCATTCTGTAAGTCAGTCTAGGTCTTCAGCTGCCATCCAGGCACCCTGCCATGCGTTGCCTTCACTTATCTAAATCCCTTTTATTCCTAATGAGAATATTTTAGTAATCTGAATTCTGAGTGCAATTGCAATTCCATTTGTGATCTTGGGTCAGATTCTCTGCTCTGATATCTGTAAAATAGGAACTGATTGTCATTAGCAAGATCAAATGAAGAGTGAGAAGTCATTGTGTGCTGTTTCCAGAGCAGAATTGACCTCATACACTGCATTAAAGCAGAACTATCCCTCTCTACACAAGGATTGATCATTGTAAAATATAAAGGCAAGGAATTACTTGTTGAGCAACTCCAAGAACTTTCTGTGCTCCTGGGAATAACCCTAAGAAGCAAAGTGGAATATCTTTATTCACACTGGAAAGTTTCCATCCACTTCCGCACTGCTGACATCTCCTATGATGTCCCTTAATGTCCTTTCCCCCATTTCTCTGCTCTCCTAAATAAGGTGTGGGGCAGCCCCTTCCTCAGACAGAGGCCCCTACACAAACTCCCTCCTTCTGCTGGCCAGGTCTTTTCTGGAACACTCCTGCTCTGGTGCCATCAAGGAGGAAATTGGATCATGGGAGAAAGATGAAACCAACATGAAGGAGGTTGACTCCTTTTCTTGGAAAAGTCTCAGCTGCCTTAGAGATCCCAAACTTCAGTAAGGCTGGAAAAAAGATTATATTTAAGGAGCTTTGAGGGTTATTTTTTTAAGCCCCCTGTAAGCTGGTTGGTGCAGATGTGAAAGGGTTGCTACTCATCTCAGCCCCACCAGTTCTGTAAAGTTCCAATTACTTGTCATGGCCTGTGAAAATAACATATAAAAATGTCAACTCTCAGTATTACTGAAGAGTATTTTTCCAAACAAGGTTGGATTTAGATTTTCTGTCTCAACTGCTCTTTGTGGTTTTGGTTGTTTGGGTTTTTCATAGAAAAGGAGGACAAGGAAGGCAAAGAAGGGTCAGTCAAGGGCTGGAAAAAATGAGGTTTTCCACAAAGTGAGTCAGATTATCATAAAATCTTAGACTTTTCATTGATAAAATAAATGTCTGAATACTTTCATCTTTTGATGTTTTGTCCTTTTATTTTAAGCTGAAAATCAGAATCAGGGTTGGACTTGATGATCTCGGAGGTCTTTTCCAACCCAATCAATTCTATGATTCTATGATTGATTAAGAGTGTTGCTAAAGAGATGTGGGAGAGCCGGAGTTTTGTTGCCTTGTTTTATAATTTTGTTCAGAACTGGATTCCCTCTTGGATTCAAGTCCTGTGGTGCTCAGGGATTCCCTCTGTGTGCCACCAAAGAGAAAAGCCACGAGCCAATTTCCAACTTAACCTCTACTTGTGAACTAACCTAAGTGTGATGCCAGTGAGAAAGTTTGAACTTCTGACTTGCCAAACCAGAATGTGTGACTCCCACAAAAGCAAACCAGTTTCCAAAAGGGTTCTGCCCTCAAACTTCCACAATGAGCCGAAGCTCCTCGTCCTCAGCACATCAACACCAAAGTGTCAGTGAAGTCTTTAGCTGAACATCAGTCCTTCTTGTTCCACCATGGAGCTGTCTCTGCAGGTGTCAAGCCAGAGTCCTTCCAGCAGGAACCTTCCCCTTGTGTAACTGGGTTTGGAGTGATCCAAGCTCTGCTGCGACTGGACGTGTTCTTACTCACACTGGTGGTATTTGAGTCATGTCCTCTACTGGATGTAAAGGAGTTGGAGTTGTTTTACAAGAATGGAGAGGGATGATTTCCTTGTCCCACCAGTCAGTGTTGCTGTATTTTTGGATGCATTTTGGCCGCTCTTTGAAACCCTGTTTTGTCTCTTCCCTTCCCACCAGCAAACGGCATTCTATGGCACGGTCAAGACGGGCTACACCATCGGGCACACTTTATCACTCATTGCCCTCACAGCTGCCATGATCATTCTGTGTCTCTTCAGGTAAGGCTGTGAGCAAAAAAGCCACATAGAGGCTGTTAAAATTTTAGACTTTATTGGCTGTGGGTATTACAGATAAATGCCAAAAACTTCTGTCAAGTCCGAGTTGGATGGGGGAGGAAAGTTCTTCCATCCTTTGGTACCACTGCTTTGTGGCACGGGATTTGTGGCCTTTGTGTGAGAGTTACAACCCAAATCCAATTATTTAGGTGGATTCATCTCAATAAAGGCAGGTCATCACATGATGGATCCCTGTATTGGAGGCCATTATTCCATAAACCTGTTGTAGTCCACAGAGTCCTGGTCAGAATGGTGTATATGGATACTGTGGAATTTCTACTCAAAGCAGGTATGCAAAATGGTACAGATTAATCACACCCCAGAATCACAAAATCTTAGTATGGTTTGGGTTGGAAGGAACCTTAAGATCATTAATCTTTGTTCTCTATTGTTTGTAATAAATTCAGGCATCTAAATTTGAGTGCCTCCAATGAAGAAATCTCCATATGGATAATCTCCTATTATAAAGCTGTTCAGGTAAAGGGAGAAGAGCAAAAATCAGAGCTCTGTGAATGGAGGAACCTTTTGGATGTGGTTTCATCTCCTCACATAGGAAAGAACATATTTTTTCTAGGCCAGCTCTCACACTTAGCCCAGGAGTGGCCTCACCCTCCAAGAACTTTGGTCTTCTCTGCATGTGTGTTCTCTCCACTCCTCTTACAAGGGACAGTGAATCAGATACACATGCAGGTTATCTCAGCAAGGTCCAAGGTGCCAGCCAAGCTGATGAACTGCTGAGGTTCATGCTGTTCCTTCATGGGACACTGCAGAATTTCTTGCCTTCACCTGCAAGTGCAGAGGACTCAGCTCAGTCACGTTATCTTGCCATCATCAGAGATTAGGAGCATAACCTCTGCCAATGCACAGTGACTCATTAAGAGGTGGTAATTTGATTTGAGGTTTGTTGTGGTTCTGATGTCTGTACAAAGTACCCATTTCCAGAGTACTGGGCCTTTTACTTAGTTGGTGTAAGGTCCCACTTGGAAAAAAATACCTACTCGAGCAAAATTCCTCTTCAGAATATTAGCAGGCAACAAACAGCACAACTCTGGTGGTGTTCTCAGTATCATTATCAATTCGTAATTTTTAAGTGAAAATATAGTTCACATTGCTCCAGAAAGCCTGTAACATGTGTTAATATTGACAACAGATGCTAAGAATTTATTTCCTTTCTGGAAGAAACATTTCACTTTGCTAAGAATTATTGCAGTACAAACATTGTGTAGAAAAAAGCCCTTTATTGTCAGCACAGTCTGCTCAGTTGAAGACATTTCTTTTCCAGTGGAGACCACTGGGATGGACCTGTTTTCTGTCATTCTGTATTTTGTGCTGTTTTTCTGAGAAATGGAAAAGCAGCAGATCTGGGGATTGCCACGTTTTGTGGCTTTAAAAAGGCTTAAGTGGATTTGTGGTGCTGTGCAAGAACAGAGCCTGTCTCGGGGTTTCTGATGTTTCATTGTAACTCCATGTCTTGGCAGAAGAAACAAATAGGTGCAAATAGATAAATAATCCATTTGAGCAGCCTGGGTATTCACAAATGTTTCATCTCTTCCCAACAGAAAGCTGCACTGCACTCGAAATTATATCCACATGCATCTCTTCATGTCCTTCATCATGAGAGCCATTGCAGTCTTCATCAAAGATGTCATCCTCTTTGAGAGTGGAGAGTCTGAGCACTGCTTTGTCAGTTCAGTAAGTACCTGTGCACTTTCCACTTTGTTCTGTTGGCCCTCTTGAACAAGGCACCAGAAATCACCTTGTGTGTGAGACAGTCCTTTGGGCAAGGTCTGATTTGCGCCAGAAATCACCTTGCATGTGAACCAGTCCTTTGGGAAAGGTCTGATTTGCACCAGAAATCACCTTGCATGTGAGACAGTCCTTTGGGCAAGGTCTGATTTGCGCCAGAAATCACCTCGCAAATGCATGTGAGACAGTCCTTTGGGAAGGTTCTGATTTTTCGTCTCGTTTGAAAGAAAAACACATGGTTATTGTCATTTAATTTATATAGAAAGGGAATAAGATAATTATCAAAGATTTATAGGCATCTGGTCCTTTGTGAGGTTGGACTTGCTGATCTTAGAGGTCTTTTCCAACCTTGATGGTTCTGTGAGATCAAACCCACAAGTGAGGCTCTACAAGATTTTGGGATTCCTGGCAGTGCTGTGTCCACCTCCCAGCCACATGCTCATTTTTTGGAGATCCTGGTCCAAGGAGACTTGCAGTGCTGTGTTTAGGGATTCAATGACACTTTTCAGAGAGGGTGGGAGTCAGATACAGATTCACACAACTAACTTGAGGTATCCATGGGGTGAGTGCCTGTACAAGAAAGTGCAACCATAGTCAGTCAAGCTCTGATATTTCACTGGAGTCTGGAGGGCTGTTCCCCTCCTTTGAGTGCCTTCCTGGGCTCCAGTGACCAGATCTCTGCAGGACTCTGGGCAGCAAATCCATGTGTGTAGACACCATCATCTATTTTTCCTCTGGATCTCTATCCCACGTTCTCTGTGTGCAACTGTGAGATTTCCCTACTGGGATGATAAATGAGGGGAAGAAAGGAGTTGGGATTCTTTTTTTTCACTTCCAGACTCTGTTATCAGCTGGAGCAAACAGCAAGGAGGGACAAGGGCTGTTTATCTCAAGGCCATATTGACGTAAGATGATGGGAGTCATGAATAAATTTAGGCAGGAAATTGAAATCACCAACATGAAGAGATGTGATCAGAAGTCATTCAAAAAAAAAAAAGCATAAAGGATCCCTCCATAGCAAATTCATAACATTAGATGAGCTGCTCACTGGACTCAGAACTCCAGCAGATCCCTCATGGACCTTTTTTTTATGTCATACAGCACCAGAAAAAGATTCTTTCCATTCCATCCACCCAGTTTATTCCTTGACTTCTGAATTTTCTGTATCCTAACCCTGAGTCCTGCCCCTGCTTTTATAATGACCTTTCTGCTGACACCCAGAGCAGCCTCCTCTGAGCTTTTCCCAAGAACTGTCTGCAGCATGAAGTGTTCCCTTTGGAATGTCTCTGTGCTTTTCCCTCCCTGTATTCTTGCCACTGGGTTTTCTTGGGAGCAGCCATGAATGGTCAGACTGACATGGAAAATGGAATAAACAATTCCAGAGAGAAGTGCTGATGGCAGGGGAGCCAAGAACCCATCGAGCCATGGGGTTTGAACTGACCCCTCACCCCTGTGGGAGTTTGGACTGGGACATGACCACAGAGCTGTGTGAGAAGTGTTTCCCTCCAGGAGCACTTCTGTGTCTAAGTACAGGAATTTTCCTGCAGAACCCACAGCTCCTGGAAGCTTTGAGGTGGCCCCATGTCTGCCCCCATGGTGGGTGTTTGTCCCCATCAGAGGATTTTGGTGTTAAACACCAGCTCAGGGTGAATGGCTTTTAAGTCAGAGTGAAAAAAAAACCTACATAAAATGCAGTCAAAATGTCTCTTCTAACATTCATATCCTTGGAGAAATAGTTCTAAACCCTTTGTGGGTTTGGTTGGGTTGGCTTGGCTTGAGTTAAGTTTGTGCTTTGAAATTGCAGGATTAAATTTGACTTGGGAGACCTGGGGAGTAATTCTGAATTCCGGGACTGTCTACACAGTTTACTGAGGGGTTTGTGTATGATGGCTGGATGTGGCCTTGAGCTGCTTCAGTCTGAGGAGAGATGTGAACAAACAGTTCAGTGTGCTGAAGGCTCTCACTGCTCTGCTGGTTTGGGCAAACCCAGAGCAATAAAAGGGTTCTATTAGAAGAGAAAATTCTGTACTTAGTTCCTTTAAGTAATAAAAGCATAAAGACACCTCCCCTTCCAGAACAGATTTAAGGCTGTAAAATCCAAATGAACAGAAGCCTCTCCCAGAATTTGTGAAGGGACCAAATTCCTGAATTTGATATTACCTGTTGCAGTAAGAAAATTTAAAATTATGTTTTATGCACCAGTCATGCAAAAACATGCTGAGTTCTCCACCCCCAAACGTGTCAATGCTTCAATCAGCTGGGAGCTCCAATACATGAAGGTGTATATGTAATTAAGAGAAAAAAAACCTTTTTCATAATTTTACTGCATTTTTACTTCTTTTTACTTCGTGTGGGAAACCTCAGGTATGGTGTTAACTCATTTTAAGCTCAAATAATTTTGGTTTACCATTGAGTTTGACATGAACACCCTGAAAAGTTAAGTTTGTTGGGCATTTCTATGGGCTGTGAGAATGTGGCTGAAAGGATTTCAGGGGCAATGTAGGCAAAATAAATGTGATTCACCATCCCTGGAGGTTTTTCAGCTGAGCTTGGCCGTTGCACTGAGTTCTATGATCTGGTAAAGGGACTGGAGTTGGCCCAAGGGTTGGA
>VWZD01011814.1:44142-95302 GCA_013396695.1 Sakesphorus luctuosus
ATTGGAATGGGCTGCCCAGAGAGGGGGTGGATTCCCCATCCCTGGAGGTTTTTAAACTGGGATCAGCCATGGCACTGAGTGCCATGATCTGGTAAAGGGACTGGAGTTGGCCCAAGGGTTGGACTTGATGATCTCAGAGGTCTTTTCCAACCCAATCCATTCTATGATTCTGTGATTCTATTCTATGTAAGTTCTTTCCCTGTCTTGCCATCTCAACAAGGATTTTCCATAAAGGGAAGACTTCTGATATCTGAGCATGGGCATCTCATACTCCTCAAAATGCCTGTGAATATCCCAAAGGTCTGCACAGGAAATCCCTATCCCTCTGGAGCAGCAGTTGGAAGCCCAGTGCAATTCTTGGCAATGCCTAAAATAACACTATCAGATTCCTTTTAAGCAGGTGGATCTTGCTTAGTGCCTCCTTTTGAGATAGTTCTCAGTTAAAAGGGCATAAATGTACATGTATTTCAGTGTGGTTGGGCAAGGCAAGGCAGGGTTGGCCCTCACAGCATGTCTAAGACATATCTTCTCTCCTCCTCAAGGGAAATTCTACAATAACAAAGATTCAACCTTCTTACTGACTGACTATGAGAAATTTAAAGGGAAGCACAAACGCGTTTTGTTGGGGTCAGAGAGTCTGTCAAGAGGGGTCAAGAGTCAGATGCTCCACCAGCTGGAGGTAGAATCCATTTTGGAGTTTAGTCACATGTAGGAAGGGAATTAACTTCATGGGGAAGCAAATGGCCCACGTCTAATCCAGTTCCAAAGAGGAGAAGCAGAGGAGCCACTTAAAGAGCTGTGCCATCCACCAAGCCAAGGAGAACCATCTCATTGGTACATCCCAAGTGGGCCTGAGCTGGCCAAGATTCCCAAAGAAAGACAGGGAAATAAGCTGTTGTTAGACAGTGGAAGGGAAGAGAATAGAAAAAGCATTGAAGCAATGCAGCTTTTTCTGCTGAAAATGTCTGTTCTAAAAATAGTCTGTGTTAGTCTTTCAATAGTGACACATCATGAGGTCTGCTCTTGGTGGGAAAAAAAAATCTTCAGTGAGATGTAATGGCTCATCTCTGCCCAGTGTCTGTCGTGTAAAGGATAAAATACCTTATATAAACATGGATTTTTATTTCCTAGCACTGTAACAGCCTCTCTGAGGCTGAATCCAATCAATCAGAAAGGCAGAGACCCATCACCAAGGGCTGTATGTAATAAGGGCTCTCAAAATCCAGGAAGGGCTGTTTGCCAAATGTGTCTCTGAGTGGGCTGTCAAAGAGGATTCAATGGAACAACAGCACTGCAGTCAACATGGAAAATGCCTCTCTCATAGAAATACCTGCTTTGGTTTAAATTTACCCACTTCAGGCAATTGTGGCACACCCAGGCAGCGAAAAAAATGTCATTATTTAATTTTAAAGATAGGACAGCACATCCAGCTCTGTTCCAACTCCAGCTCTGCAGAACATCCCTGTGCTGCAGGGGATCCCTGGCTGCAAAATGTGCTCAAAATGCTACACAAAACCAGCTTTTCTCCAGGGAAAACCAAAATTCCAGGGATGGTAACAACTGCTCCAATAGGCAAATATCCCTTAGCAAGGAGCAAAGAACTGATCTGCTACAGGTAGTGCCAGAGACTCCACAAAAATAAAGGTTGCCAATACTTGGAGAAGAGGTGATGGATTTGGGCACTCAGATCTGGGGTTTCTGCTGTCACAGCCTGAGCTCAGCACAGCTCCCTCTCTGTACAGAAAACTCGGGCTGGAAATCCCTTCTGAGAGTCTCTGCTGGGCAGAAATCGTGTTCATTTTTTTGAGCAGCCTTTGCTTGTCCTGTAAAGTCTTGCAGTTCCTTGTGATGTGCTCCAGCCTCTGCCACTAGTTCAGTGCAACCACCCAGAAAGGGTTCCTAATGTACAGTCCTGGAAAGAAATCCGTATTTTATGAGCATGTGCTCGAGATTCATCCAAACTGCCCCCTTAAACCTTGTGTCTCACCTGTGAGCTGCTGAGTTGGGGTTAAATACTGATAAAGTGAAACCCTAAAAGAATTCAGTGGCCCCAGAAGGGCTGAGTTCACTCACACCCAAATCCCTCACCAAGCAGCCACTGGGGATTTGGGTGAAAGGAATGAGGTGTGGGAATGTCCCACAGGGAGAAACGGAGTGGAGTGATGCCACAGGGATGAAGCTGCTGCACCCCCAGCCCTTGTCACCTCAGCTCAGTGTCACCTTCCCCCCTGGGAGTCCCTGGACTCACACTCAGAATATTCTGAGTTGGAAGGGAGTTAATTTCTTGCTCTGCCTCCCTCTTCCCCCATAACCACCCTGTAGCAAGTCCTTGCCCCCACTATCCCAGGGGAAAGCTGATGGACACAGGGACTGTTCAGCAGGAGCCCAGGAGGGTCCCCAGTGTCACACACTGATGAGGAATTGTTCATCAGGAGCCCAGGGGGGTGCCCCGTGTCACACAACTGACAGCCCAGGAGGGTCCCCAGTGTCACACACTGATGGGCACAGGGATTGTTCACCAGGAGCCCAGGAGGGTCCCCAGTGTCACACATTTCAATGGCACAGGGATTGTTCAGCAGGAGCCCAGGAGGGTCCCCATGTCACACACTGATGGGCACAGGAATTGTTCACCAGGAGCCCAGGAGGGTCCCCAGTGTCACACATTTCAATGGCACAGGGATTGTTCAGCAGGAGCCCAGGAGGGTCCCCATGTCACACACTGATGGGCACAGGAATTGTTCAGCAGGAGCCCAGGGGGATCCCCAGTGTCACACACTGACCAGGAATTGTTCAGCAGGAGCCCAGGGGGGTGCCCAGTGTCACACATTTCATGGCGCAGGGATTGTTCAGCAGGAGCCCAGGAGGGTCGCCATGTCACACAGTGACAGCCCAGGAGGGTCCTCAGTGTCACACACTGATGGCACAGGGATTGTTCATCAGGAGCCCAGGGGGATCCCCAGTGTCACACACTGATGGCACAGGGATTGTTCAGCAGGAGCCCAGGGGGATCCCCAGTGTCACACACTGATGGCACAGGGATTGTCCAGCAGGAGCCCAGGAGGGTCCCCATGTCACACACTGATGGGCACAGGGATTGTTCAGCAGGAGCCCAGGGGGATCCCCAGTGTCACACACTGACCAGGAATTGTTCAGCAGGAGCCCAGGGGGGTGCCCAGTGTCACACATTTCATGGCACAGGAGGATCCCCAGTGTCACACATTGACACTGCCAGGGGAGGGCTGAACTCAAAATGAGTGATGACGGAGAACAAGTCCCTTTCCAAAACATGTGGCATCAAGACAACAGTTTCCACACTTGTCTTTTTAACCAGTGTGTTTCATAGCAACTGTTTGCAGCGGGAGAGGGGAGCAGGGGGGGAAGCGGGAGCTTGTCACTGGTGCCAAGCAATTATTGCTGTAAATGCAGCATCTTGCATGGGCAGAGCAGGGAAGAGCCAGTGGGCAGAGAGGGCTGGCAGCAGGGGCCGTGCCAGAGGGTCACCCTGGCACACCCCCTGGGGGCATATTGCTGAGTCAGCACCTCAGGGATGCGTGTGATGATGCAATTGGTGACTGCAAACCTGCAACTGGACCTGGGTATGTCCCATGCTGGGGCAACAGCCAGGGCTGGGATACTCCTTAGGGCAGTTCCTTCCTGCCTTCAGCAGTTTTGCAGTGGGTCTGGCCCCCAGGTGTCAGAAATTTCCCTTTTTATTTATTTGTGGTGTCAGAAATGTCCATTTTTATTTATTTGTTTTGGCAGGGAACTGTTGCCTTTCCCTGCACTACAGTGAAACCCTCACACAGCAAGTTGCTGCATTTAATTATTCCTTTCCTGAAGAAAACCAGAGCACCTTCCCTTTGCAAATCTCTCCCCTTCCAGTGCAATCAAATCTGTATTTACTCTCCTTCTCCTTCCTATGCTTTATTTTAAAAATATGTTTCCCAGTCCTTCTTTTCCTGAATGAGGAGCAATTTTTTGTAGGCTTGGCTTTCTTCAAACTCCCTCAGTTTTGCAGTATCTGGAGTAATTACAATTGGAACTTGGGGTTTTTTTCTTTTTTTTTATGCTGGATCTGGGGAAGCCGTTGAATGTTCAAGTCAGAGGCTTCATTTCAGGAGGTTTAGGGAGCCAGGTAATTTTAGCAGGCAGCCCCACTAAGGATGATAACCAAGTCCATGGTGTCATTCTTCAGAATCATTAAATCATAGAATCTCCTGAGTTGGAAGGGACCCACAAGGAGCATTGAGTCCAACTCCTGGCCATGCACAGGTAGCCCCAAAAATCACACCCTGTGTCTGACAGCTTTGTAAAACCTCTTCTTGAGCTCTGGCAGGTTTGAGGCCATGACCAAGCTAACTGAGTTGATCCCAGTTCAAGGCAGTTCTGGCATCCACTCTGTGCCAAACCAACTTCCCACAGATCCAAAGCTCACAGAGAACATCACTGTGCTGGTTGAGATCATGGCCCAGCAGTTTGTCAGCAGGGTTTCCAAGCCTGAGGGCATTCCCAGGCTCACACAATGAAACAGCATCCAGCCCTGAGCTGGCTCTCAAGGGTGCACTCTGCACTCTCCATGGAGAGGTTAAATGTATATCAACCATGTCCACCCCAAAAAGCTTTGTAGGGCTTTTGGTTTTTCATTGTAGAACTCATTCTATAAAGCCTTCAGATGTTGCACAAAGCACTCCCAAAGGTACTCCCAGAGCAAGGTTTAACTGGTGGTTTGGTGTCTCTGCTGTGGGAACATGCTGCAGTTCACCACTGTTCCTTTCTTCTCTTCCAGGTAGGCTGCAAAGCCATGATGGTTTTCTTCCAGTACTGCATCATGGCCAACTTCTTCTGGCTGCTGGTGGAGGGGTTGTATCTTCACACCCTGCTGGTCATCTCCTTCTTTTCGGAGAGGAAGTACTTCTGGTGGTACATCTTGATTGGCTGGGGTATGTGTCTTCTCCAAACTGAGTGCCACGAGGTGATCCTGACTGGCATTTTGAACAGGAGTTAAAGTGAGACAGGAGTTTCTGGTGAGACTCCACTTGCAGCGCTGTGTCCAGCTCTGAGGTCACCAGCATAAGGAGGACATGGAGCTGCTGGAGCAAGTCCAGAGGAAGCCATGAAGGTGTTCCAAGGGCTGGAGCCCCTTGGCTCTGGAGCCAGGCTGGGAGAGCTGGGGGGGTTCTCCTGGTGAAGAGAAGGCTCCAGGGAGACCAGAGAGCCCCTTCCATGCCTAAAGAGGCTCCAGGAGAGGTGGAGAGACACCTGGAGGGACAGAACAAGGGGTGATGGCTTCAAACTGAAAGACAGTTTATTTAGATGGGATATTGGGAAGAAATTCTTCCCTGTGAGGGTGGGCAGGCCCTGGCACAGGTTGAGCAGAGAAGCTGTGGCTGCCCCATCCCTGGAAGTGTCCAAGGCCAGGCTGGACGGGGCTTGGAGCAACCTGGGCTGGTGGGAGGTGTCCCTGCCCATGGCAGGGGGTTGGAGCAAGATGAACTTTGAGGACGTTTCCAACCCAAACCATTCTGTGATTCCCTGGGTTACCTCACTGCCAAGGATTTAGTGTATCCAGGAGCAAGATCGAGAGTTGCCCAGAGGGGTTTGCCCCAGTTTCATTAGCCTAAATATTCACAGGTATTTAAGATCTTAATTTCTGCTGGGTAAACTTGAAGTGGAGAACTTCAGTGTCTTTAAGGACTGCGGGCTTGAAACTCCTCATCACTTTTATAATCATCCAATGTTTTGATCCTGCCTGGAATTCCAGAGTTGATCCCATGGAGTGACCTTAAATAGTAAGAAAAGCAGAACTCCTGGACTGAACCAGGCCCTGAGCCCAGAACTCCCTCTGTGTCACTGATTTCAGGCCAGGTAGCTCTGCTGGGATCCCATCACCTGAGTGCCAGGGTTGGTGACCTTTCTCCAGCACTAGTGCAAAAATCCAGTCTTGAACACAGGAAAAAAAATTAAAAATAAATTTTAAAAAAAAAAATTGAATAAAAATTTAAAATAAAAATTAAAAAATAAAAAATAAAATAAAATTTTAAAAATAAATAAAAATTAAAATAAAAATAAAAAATAAAATAAAATAAAGAAAAATAAAATAATAAAATAAAATAAAACAAAATAAAATAAAATAAAATAAAGTAAAATAAAGTAAAATAAAATAAAATAATAAAATAAATTCAAATAAAATAAAATAAAATAAAATAATGGTTCTGTGAAATAGAATAGAATAAAATGGAATGAGAAAATGCCAAGGAAGACAGAATTAAGCTCTTCACAAAGCAACTCCCAACTGAATTGCTAACTAATGCAAATTAGTTCTGCCAGATCAACTTCTTTATTTCTCCAGTAAGGAAACAGAAATCTTTTTTCCCCTTCATGCCATTTAGTTGAAGGTCTATGTTGAAGTAAGCAAATACCTTCCTATTGAATGCTCTTGATAGCTGGCACTGAGGAATAATTAGAGCAGGGAAGAATCTTGAAAAGAAAAGCAAAAATAAAGTTGTGTCATGTCCAGGGGTACATCTGGACTCAGGAATTGATCAGTCAGCCATGGAGAAACTTCCATTGGAAGTGACAGGAGTTATGCTTGGCTTCACACCACAAGAGAGGGACAATTCTCTGTGCTGGAGGCACAAGGAGGGATGATGTTGGCAGGTCTTAATGCACTTAATCAGGTCAGACCTTCTTGAAACCTGCCTTGTGCACAGATATCCCTTCTTCAAGCACTGGAGAGCTGCAGGTTTGAAGGAAAAATTCAGGAAGGAAATGATTGTTAATCAAAGGAAATTTCTTGCACTCCTAATGTGTGCTGAGGATGCTTGGGTGAAGAAGGACAGTCCCAGAAAATGGCTTGAGGGACCTTCTGGCCTTTCAGTCATCCATCATTTGTGAGAGCATCAGGGATGGGTCTGAAATGAGTTTTGCATGAACTGATAATTTGGATGCACTAATTCAAGTTCTTGATGGTTTTATTACCATTGCACTTGGAAATCACTGGTAGTAAACTATAAACAAGCTGTGAGAGACACAGAGCAAAGGGACATGCCCTTCCTGGAGTATTTCCAACCTAAATCCAGGCAAAGACAAGAGACAGGGAAAAGAGGGGCCACAAGGCTGGAGAAAAGCCACCCTGGCCAGGCAGAAGATCCTGGAGTGAGGAGCAGAGGCAGGTTCATCTGGCCAGCTGCAGACACCTCCACATGACCTTCTCACTGCAGGTTCCCTTCACAGTCAGTCGAGATGCAGGAAAAACACTCAAAGGATATTTCCTACTTCTTGTCCCAAAGCAAACATCTAAAGTTGCTCAGTGACCTGTGTGTTAGAAGCACGTATTTGTCTCCTCTGGTGCTAATAAGAACCTGTGGTGACTGCCTGAGACACCAGTGTCCACAATGGAAATGCCCAAAGTTATCCCTATTCCTTGCATTTCACCACCAGAAGTGTTTTTGTAGGCATTGCAACAGGAATAGAGCTGCCAGGGAGCAGTTCCAAGAAACTCCTCTTCCCTGGCCAGTGGCAGAGAAAGTCATCCCTGTTTGGCATGTGAGTGCTGAAAAGGTGGAGCATTTGCCCACTCAAGGGAAAGCAACACCTCAGTCCCTCAGGAGAGGTGGACAGTGAGGGAGGACAGCCCTGAGAACACTGAGAATGATTTCTGACATGCAGGGCCCCAGGCTGGGCACAGAGTGGCTGGAGAGCAGCCAGGCAGAAAGGCACCTGGGGGGACTGAGGGACAGGAAGCTCAAGAGGAGGCAAGAGTGTGGCCAGGTGGCCAAGAAGGCCAATGGCATCCTGGCCTGGATCCAAAGTAGCGTGGCCAGCAGGCCCAGGGCAGTGAGCCTTCCCCTGGACTCTGCCTTGGGGAGGCCACACCTTGAGTGTTGTGTTGAGTTGTGGGCCCCTGAGTTGAGGCAAGAGATTGAGGGGCTGGAGCGGGGCCAGAGAAGAGCAAGGAGGCTGGAGAAGGGAGTGGAGCACAAGTGCTGTGGGGAGAGGCTGAGGGAGCTGGGGGTGTTTGTGCTGGAGAAGAGGAGGCTGAGAGGTGACCTCAGCACTGTCTGGAAGTGCCACATCAGGGAAGTTGTGGCCAGGTGGGGGTTGGTCTCTTCTCCCAGGCACTCAGCAATAGGACAAGGGGGCACGGGCTCAAGCTCTGCCAGGGGAAATTGAAGTTGGAGATCAGAAAAAACTTCTTTGCAGGGAGAGTGCTCAGGCATTGGAATGGGCTGCCCAGAGAGGGGTGGATTCCCCATCCGTGGCACTGAGTGCTATGATGTGGTAAAGGGAGTGGAGTTGGCGCAAGGGTTGGACTTGATGATCTCAGAGGTCTTTTCCAACCCAATCCATTCTGTTATTCTATGATTCTATGATTCCATCTCTTCTCTTGGCAGGTGCCCCCTCTGTGTTCATCACTGCTTGGACCATTGTCAGGATCTACTTTTTCGACGTGGGGTAAGTCTGTGCACTCAATTACCTTTCCTTTGGAATTCCTCCTTCCTGTCTCTCCCAGGAAGGCTGAGGAAAGCCCTGCAGCTTTAGTAGCCGCAGTCCCAGCAGCAGCCAGAGCAGAGCAGAGGGTCTCCCCTGCCACTGTGAACCAAGAAATGCTCCAAAATTTCCCTGAAGACCCACACTAGTCACTCACCTCTTTGCTTCCCAATCCCTTGGTCAGGATGTTTGCATGGGGTCTGTGAGCAGCCCTTGATGGTTTCGTTTGGCTCCATCCTTTGCATCCTCCACAATTGATCTGTATGTGCTCGTGCAACAGGTGCTTAATAAACACACCCTTTACCTCTCCCACAGAAAAGTCAAGAAACTCTTTTTTTCTCCCAAGCAGATTTTAGGATCTATTCTTCATCCTCTTTAACCTTGCAGCAGCCTTTGATATTTTATATAAGAGGCAGATAGAACTAAGCTAAGAAAATGAGGCAGCACCAGAGTTAGCCAAGGATATGTGCAAGTAAAAGGGATTTGATCCTGCAATCCTCTTTCTTGCTTTTATTCAGGCAGTCGAGCTACAGTAATTGGAAAGGTTTTTAGGGGAAAACACTCCAGAGAGTTACAGAATCAGGTGCTTATTCTGTCCTCACTTCCTTCATTTGCATCCTATAGTTAATCACATTTTCTTCCATGCATTCTCCCTCTCCAAATGTGTCCTGGTTTGCCCTTACTCAGTATGAGAAGGATTTCTCATTGCATTTTTGATTTATAGTCCTGCTCCCACATTTCCTGAGGGCTGCTCGCTTCCTTTGTGCCTTCACTCTCCCTGCATAAACCTGACCTTATTTACTCTGTTAATAAATAGCCTCTACAATGAGGTGGAGGCAGGAGGATTTAACTATTCTGGATCCCAGTTCTTCTTACTGTATATTCCCACTCAGCTCCAACAATTCTTAATAAAAGTACAGACTTCTTTGCATGTTCTGGAGGATTTAAAGCTCTACATTTTTGTGCCAAGTAAAATTTACAGGATATGCTAATACCTAACATAGATTATTTTTTCCATACTAAAGTTACCTACAGATTAAAATTACAGGGAATTAATCCAGGCTAAATAAACCCTAATTATGTAAGATTGGTTAAACAACAGTAAGTCTATTTAAACATTCTGACTCTAAATTAAAGTGACCTTCATTCAGACTGTCTGAACTTATTTTAAAAATGAAGTACACTAGACATAATTAGGGCCACTTTAATTCTAAATGAGAGGACAGAAGGCACCTGACTCTCAGGATCTCTGGGTGAGCAATTTGCTTCATCTCCTCTTAGAGTTAGTGGAGATTTAGTCAGTGTAGTCCATGGAGTGCAATTTTTTTCATTCTCAAGTTGCTGCCTAAAATAGGTCTCAGGAACTGTGCCCTGAAAATGCCTCTTCTTATCTCCTATTGCACTCCACATTTTGAATGAGATGAGCTGAATCCAGGTGGAATTGTTTCCAGTGAACTATTTCCAATATAAATACAGCCCATTTTTCAGGAATGCTTTCCTAAAAATTCACCTTCTTATCACCTAACTGAGGGCCGCAGATAAATGTGTCCCAACCAATATTAGTCATTTCCACATCATTCCTTTTCAGTCATTTCCTTGTTGGCTTTAAAATATAGTTCCAGGTGAATGGAGTTGTGTGCAGACAGTCCTGGCTTTGGGATGAAATAAATCCCATCCTGGACCTTATGGACTTTGCTAACCAGGCCCATAGCTCAGATGCAGATGGATGCATTGAGTGGGACTAATCCCACCAGTGGCCGTTCTCCTGGTTGGGTTTGGCTCTGATGGTGCCAGTTGGTCTGGGCTTATCAGAGCCCCCATCAGGGATGGTGGAGAGCACTGGAGAGCTGATGGTTCTGTAGGTCTGGCAGTTTTTCCTTGTAGCAGAGCTCGGTGTAGGAGAAATTAAGGAGATCAACATCCTCTTCCACATTCCCCCTACAGAACATAGAATCATAGAATGGATTGGGTTGGAAAAGACCTCCCAGATCATCAAGTCCAACCCTTGGGCCAACTCCACTCCCTTTACCAGATCATGGCACTCAGTGCCATGGCCAAGCTCACTTGAAAAACCTCCAGGGATGGGGAATCCACCCCCTCTCTGGGCAGCCCATTCCAATGCCTCAGCACTCTCTCTGCAAAGAATTTGTTTCTGCTCTCCAACTTCAATTCGCCCTGGCAGAGCTTGAGCCCCCCGTGCCCCCTTGTCCTATTGCTGAGTGCCTGGGAGAAGAGACCAACCCCCACCTGGCCACAACTTCCCTTCAGGCACTTCCAGACAGTGCTGAGGTCACCTCTCAGCCTCCTCTTCTCCAGCACAAACACCCCCAGCTCCCTCAGCCTCTCCCCACAGCACTTGTGCTCCACTCCCTTCTCCAGCCTCCTTGCTCTTCTCTGGCCCCGCTCCAGCCCCTCAATCTCTTGCCTCAACTCAGGGGCCCAGAACTGAACACAACACTCAAGGTGTGGCCTCACCAACACAGAGTACATTTTCCATCCTCTTCCATTCCCAAGGGGAGGAGAACTCTCAGCATTGTGTCTGGGGCAGCTGGTACCTGCCAGAGCTCAGAGCCTCTGCCCAGCAAGTCTTGGCCATTCCCAGGCCATGCACACAAGGTTCAGTCCTGGTCTCATAATCCAGCCTAGATATCTCTAACCTTTAGCAAAACCAAGTGCCTGAGAGGTTGCCTATCTGCTTCCTTGCTGTGCTTGATGTTTTAAGCCTGGTTTTGTTTCTTTTTAGATGCTGGGAGGAAGTAGTGGAATCCCCATTCTGGTGGATCATTAAAACTCCTATTTTGGTGTCTATTTTGGTAAAGTATCAGCATGTTCTGCTGGCTGCAAAGCCATCTTTAGCCCTGAGCTGGGGTGGGAGGTGAAGGGGTATTGAGAAGGGTCCTGTAAATGTCCATGAACAATACACTGACAGGTCAAATCCCACTGTGTGTTGAACATCTGTTTAGGAGGAGGAAATTCACCCTTTACCTTTAGCATTGCCCAGGGAAGACTTGGAGTGATTTGGACACCAAGGTGGAGCTCAGTTGATGCACCTTTGACCATTCCATGTCGTACTTGGCCTGAGCACTCTGGTGGGGAGTAGCCAGAGGAGGTTGAGGAATGTGGTTGGAGATCGAGGAAAGACTCCTTTTGTCTGATGAATTAGAGGATGTCAAAGTTAAATCTGATGAATTGTGCTACGAGTCGTTTTGTTTCTCTGAGCTGACCACAAGGACTGCTCCAGTTGAGTTGTCCACACTATAAAGTGAGATGAGTCCTAGCAGAACTTTCTACCAAGATATAAAAGAGGTTCAGTGAAGTCCCCATGCCTCTTTTTAGGGCATCCAGTGCAGGGCTGGATTCCAGCTGTGTGGTTTTATAGGCAGTTCTCCAGAAGCTTGGCTAATTTCTAGAAATACCAACAGAAGTGTTTGACTTTAATTCTCTGGATGTGATCAATTCTAACCACTTTGGGAAGGGAATAATAATTACAAAAAAAGTAACAGAAATCAGACCAAATATATCTCTTTTAAACAGAAATCTTTCCTTAGACACATTCTTCTTATTCCATGTACATTTTGACCTTTACAAGAAGATGTTTTCTGTAGCATTTGTCATACAGGGATTCAAAGTGGAACGATTTGAATAATGACATTTTACTCTGTTTACCTCACTGAAAAGAAATACAGTACTTAGCTGACACATCTCAAAATATTTATGTCATCATAGAAAGCTATGGATAGTATTTTCTCTTTCCTGAAATAAGCTTTCAGTCAAAAAATACACCCTATTATTGTCTTTGGATCAATGAATCTGTATTTTCTTTTGGCCACTAAATCATTTCCTCATTGCCAAACAAACTTTTCCAAGCAGTTCCTGATTTTCCTCCTGCAGATACCCCATAAATCTGTCACAGAAGAAGGGCATGATAACCAGTGACTGATGAAGAGCAGGTTTTTTTCAGGGAGTAATGCAACATTTCCTCCATATCCATGGGAATAAAGTGTGTATCTCAATATACAAGATATATAAGAGCTGTAGATGTATCTTATATACAATGTATTAAGCACTGGGAACACATCAAGTCCCTTTGATTATACTCTAGTTTGAAAAAAAAACCTGAACAGCTTCTCCAGCATCCTGATATCCATATTTTCTCCCATGGAATGCTGAGGTTGTACCAAGCCTGTGTTTCACACCTGGCTCACCCCTGCCCAAGTTTGCCCCTGACCACTCCAAGCCAACACAGTCAGTGTTCCACTGCTCCTTCTTCCCTTCAGTGCTGTCAATGCTCATTAACGTAATTAGTCCAGATTAAAATGGTTTGAACTCATAAATTTTGCTCACCACCAAGTCAGACACAAACCATTTTTATGAGCAAATAAATACAAGCAGAAACAAAGACAAATGTCTCAGCATAGATAAAAGGTGATTAAGCAATGCATCATAATCAAGAAATACAATTAATTTCCCATCACTCTGAGAAAAGAGGGAGTGTCTAATTGAGAGATGTGCTTTAGTCTGTTTTATTCACCTGTTGTTGAGATAAATGTAGGAATTACTGGAGGAAATTTTACAATCTGTTTTTGCAGGAAATCAGATTGGCTGGTCAACACAATCCCTTCCAGCTGTTCAACCTCTGAAAATCAGAATCATTTGCACATTCACTAACCATGAAAGGACAGAGAAAGAGGTTGTAGCCAAACTAAAACTAAACCAAGTCCCCAGAAATCTGTCATTGCTTTTCTATATCACTTGAATAACAGGATGATTCAGTGGACAGGACCTTAAAAGGAAGGAGAGTTGCATTCAATCCATGCCCTCTACTAAGTGCCATGAGGAAAATGCCATTCCTAGAATCACAGAATCATAGAATCAGTTGGGTTGGAAGAGACCTCTGAGACCATCAAGTTCAACCCTTGATCCAACCACACTTTGATTACCAGATCATGGCACTCAGTGCCACGGCCAATCTCACCTTAAAAACCTCCAGGGATGGGGAATCCACCCCCTCTCTGGGCAGCCCATTCCAATGCCTGAGCACTCTCTCTGCAAAGAATGTCTTTCTGATCTCCAACCTAAACCTCCCCTGGCAGAGCTCAAAGCCCTCTTGTTCCACTGCTGGTTGCCTGAGAGAAAAGACCAACCCCCAGCTCACTACAACATCCCTTCAGGTAGTTTTAGAGAGTGATAAGGTCTCACCTGAGCCTCCTCTTCTCCAGCACAAACACCCCCAGCTCCCTCAGCCTCTCCCCACAGCACTTGTGCTCCACTCCCTTCACCAGCCTTGTTGCTCTTCTCTGGCCCCGCTCCAGCACCTCAATATCCTTCCTAAACTGAGGGGCCCAGAAGCTCTACACCTTTGCCAGTAACTGAGTGTGTTGGTGGAGCACTTTGAGATGTATTGAGTGAAAAGAACCACCCAAAATCCAGGTGTCAGCTCCTAGTCCCACATCCTCAGAGCGGATATCTCCTTCTGCATCCTCGAGGTCTGTCCCTCACTGACCAAGGTCTTCAGCCCCTCCCAAGGAGGACATGGCCAATAGCATTGAGCAGAGTAGGGTGGGTACTGCTTTGTGTTTTGTTTTGGTCTCCTTGGCTCAGCCTGTGCCGCGCTCAGCAGCCGCTCCCATGTCACCGTCTCCCGAGGGTTTGTCGTCCGTCGCTGGCTCTGTCCCGAGGCTCTTGTCCCACCCAGCCTGGCAGCAGGACGTCGTGCATAGCTGTGCTCTCTGGGCTTGACATCATCATACTTGGGATGTATGACACGAAGTCCCAAGCAGGCTGATGTCAGGCCCAAGATGCCATCCTGTGTCCGTTTTCCTTTGTGCTCCCAGGGCTGGGCTCTCTGCTTGTGGCACAAGTGTTGCAGTGGAAGGAATTCCCCTCTGCTGGTGGGCTCTGCTCACCAGGGGACAATAACTCATGTTTGCCTCTCTCTCTGTCTCCTTTCTTCCCATCCTGGCAGGTGAACTTCATCCTCTTCATTTGCATCATCCGGATCTTAGTGCAGAAGTTGCACTCCCCAGACGTTGGACACAATGAGACCAGCCAATATTCGTAAGTCCTGGACATTTTCAACCACATTCTCTGATTTTTGGGAAACCTGTTTGCCTGTTGGTTCATTATTGCCTCTTAGTTCACTATTGTGTCTGTCTGCACTGATCACAATCAGTTAATTGTTAATTGATTGTTATGGATTTAGCTAAGTGGCTCAACCCAAGACATTGATTAAAGCTGATCAGAAGTGAGGAAATGGAGCATTTTGTAAAACAGCTGGACAGGTTTTATGCCAGCTTGAGGCAGGTGAGAAGGTCTTCTCCTGGGATTGGCAATGAAAGGAGAGCAACAATAATGATCACGAAGCAAGAGAGGTTTTTTTCTTTGTGTATTTAATATTTTGGATTCTGAAGGCAGAGGAACCCTGATGGACAGCAAAGAGTTGCTGTACACAGTGTATGGCCTTTTTTTTTCCTGACTCTCAGGATCCCTTTTTCAAAGAAGGAGAGATCTAGAAAATTAGTACTTTCAGTAAAATCTATGGCAAATTTTCCTTATCCCAGAGCAGATCTCTAAACTAGATTGGATTAATTCAATGCATTTCTCTTCAGTGATCAGAAGGATCACTATCTCAGAAGTTCTGCTTGACCTAATTCTTTTATTCCAGGGATATAAAGTTGACCTTAATGGGGATTTTTGCAATGAACAACATGCCAGGGAGATCAGCATCTCTCTCACTGGTCAAGACTTAATCTTAGTTGTAGAATTTTAAGAGTGAAAAAGATGTCTATCTGCATGGATTTATTCTGGCTTCAATGCTGCAAAGCAAATTAAAGTTCAGACCAGATTATTTTTGCCTCTTGCCACTGTCCTGGCTCAGCTTTTCAACTATCCTGGATATTTATTAAATGTTTCCTTAAAAAGAACTAAAAATGAAAAAGGTCCTGTATCTACATGGTCACTGCTTATAAATCTTTGTCCTTGGTGGGAGCTGCACTTTTGGGTACCCTGAAGACTCTGAGCTCAATTCAACTTTCTGCAAGATGGAAAACAATAACAATCTGTCCCTTAAACACTGACCAGCCACGACCCTGGTGAATTATTCATTTCATCTGCCTCCATGAGATTCTCTGACTTATGAAGGAAAAGGCCAATATTTGACCTTAACTTCTCCCTGCAGCAGCCAAAGCCAATTAGCTGTTTCTGTCATCACAGCCCACCAGTGTCACCAGAGCCTGTGCTTTCCATGCCCTCCCTGTCTGTGTTTGCAGTGGGGTGTTGGATCTTTGTGCCCCAGGATTGCCACAGCTCTGCTCAGGGGTGCAGATTAAATCAGCATATTGAAATATGTTCTGAGCAGCATCCTGCAGTTGTTGGCTCCTGTTCTCCTGGGCACAAGTGCCAGCACACGTCAGAAGGGTCATGCCCAGTTTACCTGGGAGGTCACGCTGAGCTTTGGGTTCAGGGCACGTTTGCCAGTGAAGTGGGACATGCTTGGAAAGCTCTTTTTGCCTGGTAAACAGCAGTAAAACACAGATTTCCCTTCACTGACCTGCCTATCAGGAGGTGCTGCTGAAGGACAACTGATCTGCACATCTACAGGTCCTCACCTTCCTGCTCCACCTGGAAGGACATCTCAGTTCCACGGGGGGACAAATCAGTTGCTGACCTCATAGAATCGTGGAATCACAGAATGGGTTGGGTTAGAAGGCACCTTAAAGACCATCCAGTTTCAAAACCCTGCCATGGACAGAGGCACCTTCCACTACCCCAGCTTGCTCAGAGCTCCATCCAGCCTGGTCTTCTATGTGTCCAAGCCACATGAGATGCTTTAGGACATTTCAGATACTGGCTTGGAGCTGGCGTGTATGACCCAGGACCTGTGGGAGACTTCCACCCATATCCAATGGCATCTGGGCACCAGCCACATTCTCTGGGGCATCTGGAAGTCCATGTTGACTGTATTGACAGCTGTAGGACAGGAGGCACCCCACTTCCCTATGGAAATGAATGTCAAGTGTCCCAGCCTGAAGGGTGGATTCCACCAAGAGGAGTTCTCAGTGGAGTCCTAAATTTTTAATGTTTAGACAACTGTCTGTAGGGACACCTGAGATACAACCCTTTTATGAATGCCATTAGAAATGTGATGTGCAATTGTAGGTACCTGGATGCTTTTCAATGTCCTTCTCATCTTACCTGAAATGCTGCTGCCACCTTTGAGGGGGTTTCCCTGCAGGACGCAAGAGATCTTAGCACAAAACTGCTGCTCATGAAACATTGGGGAGGTAGAGGTGTTTAGCCTGGAAAAAGGAGGCTCAGGGTGACCTTTTCATGCTTTAAAAGTGCCTGAAAGGATGTTGGAGCCAAATGTGGGGCGGTCTCTTCTCCTGAATAACAAGTGACAGGATGAGAGGAAACGGCCCCAAAGTTGTGCCAGGGCAGTTTCAGGTTGGACATCAGGAGGAATTTCTTCACCAAAAGGGTTATTAAGCATGGAAAAGGGTTGCCCAAGGGGGTGGTGGAGTCCCTCTACCCCTTGCGGTGTCCAAGGAAGGACTGGCCATGGCACTCAGTGCTCTAGGCTGACGGACAAGGTGGGCATAGGGCACAGGGTGGACTTGATGGCTGTGGAGAGCTTTTCCAACCTCAGTGATTCTGTGATTCTGTTTGGATTCCTCCTTCCAAATCAGGGATAAATCTATTTTAAACTAACAACATCATGGCTATCTCCTTTGCATCTCTCCCTTCTCTTCTTGTTTACTTTCTATTGTTTATTTTCTGGAAATACAACACATCTTGACAGTATTGTTCACATTGCAGCCAGTTCCAGTTTAGTTGCAGGCTGGAAGTTCAGGTGCTCTGCTGACTCAGTCCTTAATATCACAGACAGACAGACAGCTGGGCTTTCATGTGTTGCAAACTGTGAAAACAAGTCTCCAGAAGAGTTTTCTGGAAATGACAGAGACATGTGCAATAATGGGACAGCAGCATTTTGAGCAAGCAGGATTTGGTTTCTACAGCAGGAAACTTGAGCAAAATCCATCTCTCTCCATTCTGTACATGCTCGTGGATCAATATTGTATCAAAGTTTTCTGAGGAACTTTTCAATTATGATTTTAAGGAGCAGGACTAAAATGTTTGTTTGCTCCTGCCCATTCCCAAGAACAGAAGTAGGTTTCATTGGAATGGGCTGCCCAGAGAGGGGGTGGATTCCCCATCCCTGGAGGTTTTTCAAGTGAGCTTGGCCGTGGCACTGAGTGCCATGATCTGGTAAAGGGACTGGTGTTGGCCCAAGGGTTGTACTTGATGATCTCGGAGGTCTTTTCCAACCCAATCCATTCTATGATTCAGGCTGGTGGACTGGTGTCTTCCCTAAATTACCTGTCACCAGGTATATCTGTCAGAGAGGGTAGGTCTGAGATCTGGGAATGTCAATAATGAGTTTTTTGGGAATCCATGACTTCCAGCAGGAAGATTTAACCAGCTTTAGACAATCTCCCAAGCAGTTCTGCATCCTTCACACCCAGGTGTCGCCTTCCTGGAAGAAACTACACCATGACTGGGAAAGATGATTTTCCTTATTGCAGTATTTAGTGTCGGGAATCTTTTAAATATCACAGTTCTAGACCACAGAGCCCTTGCCCTGATGACAAACTGAGATCTAAAACATCCCTCACTGCCTGGGGAAGCTCATTGCTGGGAGAAGAGGCTGGTTTGGTGTGCGCAAATTAGAGGAAGGGGCTCAGGTTTTGGCAATTACGTCCTTTTAATTGCCACAGTCCACCAGGAGGGAAAATGTTGTAAAACTGAGGCCCCATTGCTGTCTGCAAAGATAAGATAAAATGTTCTAACCCACTGAGGGTTGAAAACAGCATTTCTGTGAATGTGGTACACAAAGGGAGCATCTCATTGTCTGCCCTAGGCTGACTGTTCCTCAGAGATGGGGGAGAGAGGAGAGATCTCTGCAAATCCAATGTAAATATTCACTGAACTCTGATCTGCTTGGAAAATGAGTTGCTTTCATATAAATCTGGAGCTGGAGGCATCAGGACTTGGTCACTGTAGTGTGGGTCACACTGGCCAGATCTGCTTCTGAGAGTGAATAACATGGACCACTGATGATCACCACAGACAGTGGAAGTCCTCTGGCAGAGCAAGACATCCAGGAGAGCTCAGATTTTAGATCTACTCTCTTTGAGAAGGGACGTGCCTGCTGGTGGGAAAGGGGGATTCCTAGGAAGTTCCTCAGCTTCCTACAGGCACTCACTTTGCCTGCAATGAGTTGCACTCAGCTGTCTTCCAGCCAGAAGGTATTCCCTGGGGAGCCACAGCCTCCCAAACCTGCCTTCATGTCCACCTGCCTTTGGGCCAGGCCCAGGGAAAGCTGGAAAGGTCTGCAGGGACAAACAATGAGGAGCATCATCTGCATAAAGCTGCCACATCAGCCTTCCCAGTGGGCTTGTGCAGCTGCAAATAAATGAAGATGGTTTGAGAGGACTGAGCCTGATGAGGCTTTGGAGGTGAAGGGTTTGCAGATGGAAGAACAAGTATTTCCAGCATCCTATCCTTAGCTTCATTTCCTGCAGAAGCCTCTGAGAGAGGGGCCCACCACAGGATGGGGGTGACCAAGGGAGCCAAAACCCCCATAAGCATCCTCAGACTCTTGATTTCATTTTATTTCTGTCAGCTATTCTTTAATAATGGTTAAATTTAATAAATTATCATCTCTTCCTAATTAGACCTCTGATTACCCAGCCCGATGCCATTAAGCACTAATACTGTTCATCCCCCTCCTTTGGAGACATTCATTGTGCAATAGCCTGTCATTATTCCCAGCTAAACATACCATTTCTGTCCCAGAAGCTGTAATTTTCCCAAATCCCAAGCAAACAAAGACAGTGGTAGATGATGATTTAGCTCACAGAGATGAAAAAAAGCTCTCTGGTGGGAGGGGATGAAGAGAGAAGGGAGAAAGAAATACCTCCAGTGGAGCTACTAGGAATATAGATGTCACATTTTGTGGTGTCACCACGTCTGAAATCACCAGCCATCTGCAGTCCGTGGAACAAGGAGAAATAATGTAGGGCTGATTGCTCTGCCTTAGTTGGAGACACGTGTAATTATATGAGCTGTTAATGAGCAGGAAATGCTCCCAATGTGGCCCTTGGTTGGTCTGAACTGCCACACGGTGCCTGTGCCCAGCTGAGGGTCCATCTCTGTGCCACTGCATCCCAGCCCAGGCCAGAGGGATCCTGGGCAGGCTGAGCTGTGACTGGCATCTCCACACCCTCTGTTTTGGCACTTTGCTGGGAGGGGCAACCTCCTCATGCTGCCTTGCTCAAGGCTGGATGTCCCCAGGACCTCAGGGTGAGTGTCACATGTCCCATGTCCTGAGGACAAGCAGAGTCACTCCACATGCAGATCCAGGTGATCAGCAAATCGGTGCTGCAGCAAATTCGGTACCCAGGGTGGCACAGGGCTCAGCTGGAGGATTTCTCATCCTCCTCCCCTTTAACTCCTCTTCCCTCTCCCCTTCTCACTCATGTTTGTCTTTCCAACAGGAGGCTGGCCAAGTCCACCTTGCTGCTGATCCCTCTCTTTGGCATTCACTACATCATGTTTGCTTTCTTCCCTGACAATTTCAAAGCAGAAGTGAAGCTGGTCTTTGAGCTCGTGGTCGGGTCATTCCAGGTAAACCACCCTTTGGGCCACCAGGTCTGTCACCAGGTCTGACAGGATGGGGAAGTGTCATGAGCTTGACATGGCAATAAGAAAATTCAGGAGCTGTTCTTTCCCAGCCATGCCCATTGTTGCTCTTGTACCTCTGGGGGAAAAGCTGCTAACTCCAACTTGGCCAGGATGGAAGATAAATTTATATTTTGCTTCCTGGATTTCCAGAAGAAAATTCTTCTCCTTTTAGGCACCTGAAAAGAAAGTGTACATCTATACATTGATCACCCTGGGGTTTTATGTGCTTAAGTGGAAAAAAATGAGCATTAGAGTTCAGTTTATGTATTATTGACATGCTCAAGGCCAGTTTGGATGGGATTTGGAGCACCCTGGTCTAGTGGAGGGTTGTGCTTGCTCATCTCATGGTTTTTGGAACTAGATGACCTTTAAGGTCCCTTCCAACCCAAACCTTTCCAGGATTCTAGAGTGTAAGATGAGATAAATCACCTTTGGTGGGAGCATCTTTCTGCCCATTAACAGAAGCCTGGTCTGTCTTCAACCAATTGATTTACATGAACTTTCTCCTTTGTTCATAAGTCAAGTCCTGCCTGTAGATCCTGCTCAAGCAGGATTCCAGTTCACTGCTGGAGGAGACAGGACGGATAATGGAGCTGTCCTCCACATTAGTCCTGATGAAGTTTTGCTTCTTGGACCCTCCCACAGACTTCATTTCAGTCAGTGTTGGGCTGTTAACCTTGCCCCTGGTGCTGCATAAGAAGAAGCACTTCCTGAAGGGTTTCATCCCATTGCTCCTGGCACACCCTCACAGCCTGCAGGCAGGGTCTGTCTGGCACCATGTGCCATGCATGGGACAGTGACGAGTTTTATTCAGTGGTGAACGAGTTAATGTCCCTGTCTACAGCATCATCACTTCACATCCAGCATCTAGAAGTGCTCAAAAATATGTAGCTATGGCACTTGGGGCTTAGTGGTGAAGGTGGCAGTGTAAGATTAATGGTTGGACTTGATAAATTTAGGGGTCTTTTCCAGCCTTAACAGCACTGGATTGTGATTCCATGATCCTTCCTGTGAGATCATTGTGTTTGATGCTGAAAGCCTGTTCTCTCCTTTTCCCCAGGGATTTGTGGTGGCTGTTCTGTATTGTTTCCTCAATGGAGAGGTAAGATCAGCACTATTGCTTGGTTACTGTTTGCAGCAAAGGCTTGTGGAGGGTGGGTTGGGAAGTGTCCCATTCCTGATGTGACCATGCTGGTGGGAAACGTCCAAGTCAACTCTCACACTCCAGAAAAACAATTCAACCGTTTGCCTGACAGTTTTCAGCAGAATTAATAAACGTATCAGAACTTTTGTGTGCACTGTGCCATTGCTGCTGAGCCCACCCTTCCTCATGGGGCAGCATCAGCAGAACTCCTGTATGACCCTGCACAAACCCTGATCCCAAAGTGCCACCTTCATCAGAGAAGAATAAAGCCCATCTAAGCCCTGCTCATGTTTATTGTCTCAGTGAATCCTCCACAGGACCAGACCCACTGCCGAGCAGGAGGCTCCTTAATGCAGTGATATTTTTGTCTCCTGCTCCACCTGCCCATAAGAAATTCAGCTGATTAAGCCCATGTTGCAAAGGCTACTGAGTAGGTGTGAGCAGCTACAGCCTTGGAGCTGCTGTCATCTGGAGCTCTTTCAGCTCAATAAACAGAGCATGGGCAAGGAAAAAGCAGCTGTGATCTGATTTGTGTTCCAGCTTCCTGGGGAGAAGAGTGGCCAGAATCCCAACTTTCTCTCTTACGGCTCTGATGCTGCCTCAGCCACACTGATGCCATAGTGGTGTGCAGGGCACAGAGCCTTGCCAGTAATCCTGCCTGGAACTGGGGCACTGCCACACAGACTTACTAAGGATCCAAAACCAATAAAGGCATCAGTGTGACTTGCCAGGCACAGGGCAATGCCAGGTGAACATGTTTCTACCTTGCAGGCACTGACCTTGCCTTTCCCATGTTTCTAGTCCTGGAATTCTCATCCTGGTCTTGTGCTGTTTCTGTGCTTGCTCATCCCAGAGCCCCTCAGTCACAGCTATTTTATCTAATTCATACTGTTATCTAAACATTTGAGCTGGGAGGCTGCAGGAGGGGACAAGGACAGTGGTCACAATTGTTCAGGATTTTAACTGGGACAGTGTAAAGGAGATAATTTTTGTAAACTGCCTGAGCAGAAACAAATAGCTTCTGTCAAAAAATCATAGCTGTATTGACTGCTTTACAAACAAGCTGTAGTTAAATCCTTTGTATTTGGACCAAAAACAGGGCAGTGAAAACAAATCTTAATTATACTCATAAAATGTAGAGTATGTTGCCCTTTAGGTTAAATATTCAGGCACCTTCATTTTATCAGTGGGAAATTCCATGTGCTCACCTTTCTGTTGGAGCTCAGGGATTTCTACTGCCTGGGGTGTCCTCTCTCTTCTAAAAGTTGTGGCCAGGCTGAGTTTGGTGCCCTTTGTAAAATAATTTTTGACCCCCTGGTAGGTGTGTCGCCCATGGCTGCTCACACAACAAAGTCAGAGCAGCAGCAAGTGACCCCCTCTGCTGATTTTCTTGTCTTTCCAATGGCCAGGTCCAGGCTGAGCTCAAGAGGAAGTGGCGGAGGTGGCACCTGGAGCGGTTCCTGGGCTCAGACATGAAGTACCACCACCCATCCTTGGGCAGCAATGGCACCAACTTCAGCACCCAGATCTCCATGCTGACCAAGTGCTCGCCCAAGACGCGCCGCTGCTCCGGCTTCCAGGCGGAATTCTCGCTGGTGTGATGGGCTCTGCAGGCACTGAGCATCCCAAAGAGGGACTGAGAGACACGAGGATCCCCAGGAATCAGCGAGACGATGCCAAATCCCTGTGAAATGATGTGCTCCACGTGAGAAAACGGAGGACACGTGGCTGGAAAAGCCTTGGCGGCCGGAGTGAGACTGGACAAGAAAGGCGGAGAAATATTTTTATTCTCCCTTTTTTCAGACCTTTAACTCCTCAGTTTCAAGCCCTGCGGGGGGTTGATAACTCTGAGTAAAGGTCCCAGTCACTTGAGGAAAGCCTGGGAGATCCTGATGTGTGATAAATAATGAAGTACAGGGGAGTAACGGAGGGGAGAGCCCCAGTCCTTGGGGGCTTTACCAGAACTGGCATCTCTGAAACAGATAAATTGTACTTTTTTTTAAAAAAAAAAATGAGCCAGTAAAGGAGAGAGGGAGGCAGGAAGCAGGGGAAAAATGCCAAACATATGAATGTGCCAAAATTCCTGTGGATAAGAAGTGATGATAAGGCACCAAAGGCAGAGTCGGGGACACGGGGAGAAGGGACAGGAGGAACACGAGCAGGAGAGGAGAGGCCAGTGCGTGGCCCCTGCATTTCACACGGGTGAAGATGAAGCTGCAGTACTAGGAAAGCCCCTCAGGAGATGCCCCAGTGCTGCAGTGTGTCCTGCTAATAACTCTCACTGGCAAAAGCTTTCCAGGCATCCATGGAAAAGCAGGTTGCTGAGAAGGACCAGAGTGAGAACGCCCTTCTCTGCACCATGTTCACACCGTGGTGTGTTGTGTGGTTGTGTTCCATGACCAGGAATCTCGAGTTGCATGTATAAAACCCAGGTACAGGTGCCAAAACACAGCTGTGCTTTTCCTTCTTTTTATGTTCACCCACAGATCTTGGTGTGTTAATGCACCTGGGACCATTGGGGATCAGGGGAATATAATTGGGGTGTAATTCATTTGCACTTGCTTAGCACACACTGCCAGGAAAGGGAAATGGAGAGCCTATAAATCCTTAATTGAAGCAGATCTGCCCTAAGGAGCTGCTCTCAAGATGAAAAAAGGGCATCACAGCAGCAAGCAAAACTGCTTTCATCATCAGGACAAGGTTGTCTCAGCACAGAACTGGCACTCCAGGAGTGAGGAAGGAGTGGAGGGGCTATTAAATTGATTTCTTCTTCAGCTTTTGTGGGAAACTTTCATGCTGTGATGAAGGTTTTGTTAGATCTTTAAGATGTGTGTGTGCATTTTGCCTCTTTTCTGAAGGCTTGTTAGTTTTCATCTAGGGGCAATCCTTATTTGAATGCACACAGATCCCATTAAAACTAAGGGAATAGTTTTGGTTTTTTCTTCTTTTTTTGTTGAGGGGGGCAGAGGAGGGGTGTGAAACCCAATCCTGCTCAAGCAGTGAATTTGAGACAATGCCCACAACCCCAAACTCAGCCAGAAGACAGAAAACACAAGGATACTGATGCTCATGTTGTGTCCCACCCAACTGCATCAAATGGGGTAGCTCCAGTTTTGCACTGAGGGTGGGAAATTCCTGCTCAACTCATGTGTACACTCAGTAATTGGGCTTCTGTCATCCTATTGTAACATGTCCTTGTGAGGAAGAGTCTGAGCTACCAACACACAAACGTAGAAAGGAAGGTGAGCTCGTCTTTCAGAGTTCAGAGATCTCAACTTGCCCACCAGGTACTAACTCAGCATCTGGACTTTTACTGCTCCATAATTAAATGCAGTTCACTGGAGGGAAGCATCTTTAACTTGCTGAGTTTGGGGTTTGTTTGCTTGTTTCTTTGCTTGCCTGAAGCATCTGTGAATCCCTGCCACCAAACCACACTGAGCCCAGGAGAAGACCCGCAGGTCAGGACATCCAGTCCCTCTCTCAGCTCTAGGAGGGCATGTTTCATGCCATAACCATTCCCAGAGCTACACCATCTGTCAGCTGAGCTTGATATTCCAAAGCATTTCTCCACTTGTGGGACTGAGAACATCCTGGAGGGCTGAGGACAGTGAGGGGAATGAGAACCTCATCACTGTCTATAAGTACCTGAAGGGAAGTTCTGGCCAGGTGGGGGTTGGTCTCTCCTCCCAGACACTCAGCAATAGGACAAGGGGGCATGGGCTCAAGCTCTGCCAGGGCAAATTGAAGTTGGAGATGAGAAAAAAAACTTCTTTGCAGAGAGAGTGCTGAGGCATTGGAATGGGCTGGCCAGAGAGGGGGTGGATTCCCCATCCCTGGAGGTTTTTCAAGTGAGCTTGGCCGTGGCACTGAGTGCCATGATCTGGTAAAGGGACTGGAGTTGGCCCAAGGGTTGGACTTGATGATCTGGGAGGTCTTTTCCAACCCAATCCATTCTATGATGCTATGATTCTATGAACCTGTGCAGTCATGAGTTTCCATTGAGCTAACTCGGATCTCATCACAGAGTAGCCATGGCTACCCAGCCTGCAAAGCCTAAGAGGATGAGTAGATGTTGTGAAGATTCCTGGAATTGAAGTGCTGGTGAGCCCAGGCCAGCCAGGTGTGAGCCAGCTTTGTTATGGCTTCATCACTCTGAGACCATACCAGCAGTGACATAACATAAGATCTTCAAAATGCTCTCTGAGCAGCTCTCTGATTCCCAAAATCCAGAGAAAACAAGGGGATGCTTGAAATTTCCCCATATTTCTTGCAATGAAGCTCTCATGCCCTGACACCCTGAAACAATATCCCACCTAAATCCTCACAAGGTTCTCAGAGGCAAGGACTCTTTTTTTTTTCGCAGAGCTGCCAGAGCTCAAGAATTGTTTGGACAGTGCTCTCAGGCACAGGCTGGGGTTGTTGGGGTGTCCTGTGCAGGGCCAGGAGTTGCACTTTGATGATCCTTGTGGGTCCCTTCCAACTCAGGATATTCTGTGATTCTCTTTATGTTTGGTGCTTGTGTTGCTCTGGTGAGCACTTTCAGACCTGGAGTAGGACTCACACAGGAACTGCTGGAGAAATCCCACCAGCACCACAGATTCTTCTCCTGTGCCTGATTCAAAGCAAGGATTTGTCCCAGCTCTGCATTTTGCCAGCTGAATGTCTGGCTGCAAGGAAGCCCAGAAGAACCAAGGGAAAACTCTCCCTCAGCTTCCAAGTCGCTCCACTTGGTATAAAATGCTTTTTCTCACTAGTTCAGAGTTTTGAAGCAATGCCAGTCAGGGAGATTTAAATCATCAGGCTGCAAATCCATCCCCCCCTCTTAATCTCCTATGGGAACTCTGTATGCCCAACAAATTTGATGGGCTGCCCAGTCTCATGAATCCATCCACTGAGGTGCCTGAGGTGTGAACTGGAGTCCCAGGTCCCAGCCAAGCCAAAGAGGAGCCTGAGCACAGGGCTGTCAAGCAGAAATGATGCAGCATTGCCAGCAGGCTCCTTTGTGGGATGTGAGGGAATCCCTGGCCATCTGTTCCAGGCAGCCTTGCGAGGATAGGAGGTCTGTGAGCCATCAGCAGTGAGACATGTTGTGCATTTCCCCCCTGTTCACCTTCCTTCTGCTCTCCCCGTGCTTGTAGCTCCACTTGCAGGAGGAGTTTCTGCTTTGTGTTTCCAGCTTCATTTCTGTCCCAGCCCTGTGCTGACCTGTGCCAGCATCAACCACATGCCAAAGGCAGTGACAGTGGGTTTGTCTTTTGGATACATGACAGGGAAAAATCCAGTTGGTTATTTATCCATTCCACAGGGTCTTTTGCAGGCTGGGAGATTCCCCACCGGGCTGTTCTGCACAGGAGCCTGAGGAGAGGCTGTTTCCTAAACTGAGGGGCTCCTTCAAAAAGTGTGGAGAGCATCAGTGTGCCAGAACAGTGCCCCAGGCACCCTCCTGGCAGTTATTTCCTCCCTGAACATCCAGCCACGTTGCCATTATGCTGTCAAGGGTGTTTGAGGGATTAAATGAACGTGCTGAATGTACCTGCCGTGCCAGGCATGGCACTATGAGCGGTACAGGCAGGGCAGAGCTGCCAGCCCAGCTGCCTTGGCCTTGGATTTCAGGAGAACTCAGGAGTCAGTGGTGAAATCAGTGTTTTTCACCCTGGAGATGTGGGCAAGCCAGGGAATGATGGCATTGGCACCAGATCTGCTTTTAACTGGCTTAGTGCAGGAATTTGGCTCCAGAACTTGGCTTCCTCTACTCTGTTTTTCATCCAACTCATCAATAAAATTGGAGTTGAAGGACTTCACCACAGATGACAAGCTGGACTGTGCTGTGCTGGTCCCACCCAGAGCACACAGTGCAAGCCCCGGTGTGCCCCCCCCAGTCCAGTGTAACACAGGGCTTATCAAAAATAGCATGTCCAGCAGGCCCAGGGCAGTGAGCCTTCCCCTGGACTCTGCCTTGGGGAGGCCACACCTTGAGTGTTGTGTTGAGTTCTGGGCCCCTGAGTTGAGGCAAGAGATTGAGGGGCTGGAGCGGGGCCAGAGAAGAGCAAGGAGGCTGGAGAAGGGAGTGGAGCACAAGTGCTGTGGGGAGAGGCTGAGGGAGCTGGGGGTGTTTGTGCTGGAGAAGAGGAGGCTGAGAGGTGACCTCAGCACTGTCTGGAACTGCCTGAAGGGAAGTTGTGCCCAGGTGGGGGTTGGTCTCTTCTCCCAGGCACTCAGCAATAGGACAAGGGGGCACGGGGGGCTCAAGCTCTGCCAGGGCAAATTGAAGTTGGAGATGAGAAACAAATTCTTTGCAGAGAGAGTGCTCAGGGATGGGAATGGGCTGCCCAGAGAGGGGGTGGATTCCCCATCCCTGGAGGTTTTTCAACTGAGCTTGGCCGTGGCACTGAGTGCCATGATGTGGTGACGGGACTGGAGTTGGCCCAAGGGTTGGACTTGATGATCTCAGAGGTCTTTTCCAACCCCATCCATTCTATGATTCTAGGAGTGACTCCAGAAAAGCAATTGCACTAATTGGCTGCAAAGTAATATCAAGAGGCACACCTGGATATGTGACAGAGCTGTTTGAGGACCATGAATTGGGACTCCAAAACTCCTTACAGAAATTAAGCCAAATTCTGATCCTACTTGCACCAATCAGTTCTCTGCAGTGACTGCTGCATTACACCAGCATTCAACTGGGATTGCCTTTAAAATAATTCCTTTATCTTCAGTCTGGAATTTTTGCTCCCTTTTTATACCAGTGAGAGAGCAAGCTCTTCCTGTTAATTAGTCATTTTGCATTTCAGTGATTAAATTATTAAAAATTATGAATAATTATGGAATAATTGCAATACAAACATTGAATTATTGTCACAAGGAGCAGAGGTACAAGCCTCAATACTCAGATTAAACTGTAGATATTTCTGTTCAGCTGAGACCTCTGTTGCTCTGTGACCCTCTCATAAGCAGCAGGAAATGAGAATATGACCATTTGGGGGGTTAAAAAGAAAAGACAGTAAAGAAATTCTAGGCTGTTGCAGAATTTCAGGGCATTAATTCAAAACTATTTTTTGAAATCCAAAAGTCCAGGAGATGAAACACTTGAATATTATATTTTGGGCTTGTTTGGGGTTTTTGGCTTAGGAAGCTGTTACGTTTTTCTCAAGGAAGGTGTTGCTAGAGAAAAGCTGTTTTGTACATTAACTAATCATCAGATTTACTTCTTTCTCAATATCCTTTTTGTTTCCCATGAGACAAGGTCATGTCTGTGCCACAACACTACGTGAGCAGAGGGATTAACTCAAAACCTCTGTCCCAATCTGATGGAAATATTTCAAAGAGAGATACACCTGCTGATTGCTGGAGGTTTGCCAATGGCTTTTGAAAGGCAAAATGAAGTTCCAAAGAAAGCTCAGGAGTGAAAGAACATCACTTGGCTGCGTGGCAGGGATTAAAGGGGCTTGGAGGGATTACTTGGTCTCCATTCCTTTTACCTTCACCCCAGGGTTTAAACAAGGGAAAACCTGGTGGGTTTCTTCAGGAAATAGGAAGTATTTTCAGAATGAAAGGGAATTTCACCAGCTGGGAAATGCTGTAAGTGTCTTTGTGAAGCTTATTTTATTCTGTCTGCACAAGTTCAGCTTGGTTTGATAAAGGGCCTGTGGAAATACAGGTGGCTCAGAAGCAGAGCTCCTCTAGAAATACGGAAGGATCAGGAGCAGAGCTCCTTCTTTAGAAATACAGGTGGATCAGAAGCAGAGCTCCTTCTCCAGATATACAGGTGGATCAGAAGCAGAGCTTCTCTAGAAATACAGGTGGATCAGAAGCAGAGCTCCTTCTCTAGAAATAGAAATGGATCAGAAGCAGAGTTCCTTCTCTAGAAATACAGGTGGATCAGAAGCAGAGCTCCTTCTCTAGAAATGCAGGTGGATCAAAAGCAGAGCTTCTTCTCTAGAAATAGAAATGGATCAAAAGCAGAGTTTCTTCTCTAGAAATAGGGGTGGATCAGGAGCAGAGTTTCTTCTCTAGAAATACAGGTGGATCAGGAGCAGAGCTCCTCTAGAAATACAGGTGGATCAGAAGCTGAGTTCCTTCTCTAGAAATGCAGGTGGATCAAAAGCAGAGCTCCTTCTCTAGAAACACAGGTGAATCAGAAGCACAGTTCCTTCTCTGGAAGGTGTAACGTCAAAGCCCATGTAAAGGTGTAACATCAAAGCCCATGTAAAACATTCTCCTTCTCATCATGTCTGGGCTGTTTAGCTGAAGGAAGGATCTTGACTGGGGTGCTGGCACAGCCCAGCTTCCTGCCCAGCCTTGTGCTCCCTCCCATGGCATCTCTGCAGGGATGAATGTTCCAGGCTCTTGGAGCCAGGGCTGCAGCCCTGAGCATCCTGGCTCACAATGCAACTTTGCACAGTTCCCACACCGATGGTGCTGCTGGGCAGGGCCAGAAAGCTGCTTGATTGTAGATAAACCTCAAAGAGTAGGAGGCCAAGCTTTTGGCTTCACATGTGCCCATAGCAATCCAGAATGACTCTGCTGGCATCATTCAGGAAGTAAGCAGAAAAGTAATAAGGAAACTAGTTCATTCCCAAACTGGTACGTGGAGTCAGATGTCCCAAAAATCCAGACCAGCATGGATTGCAATCCATTTTATTTCAGTCAGTCAACTTTTCATCCCATCTCCAAACTCAGTATTTACATACCAGTCTGCTGAGGTATGATTAGAATGACTGACTTTGTTATTTCCCCAGGAGACCTGTACAGATGTAAACTGTGGCTTTTAGGAATTAGGAGTTTCCTGGGACCACAGACCAGCAATTCCACCTCCTACTGAATGTCCTGACTCCTTATTTGCCTGCATGGTGTTGTGCTTTGTGCTGAAGAGTCCTGGGGTTGAAACCCTGGTTCTTTCTGGAATGCTGTGAAGTCACAAGGAAGAAGACAAGCTTTGGGACTGGAGACCACATAACAGGTCTGTAAGGAAAATAATGCCCATTGGGGTTCTGAGGGCCAGACCTTTAGGACACCCAGATTGGCATCAGCAGAGTGTTTTATACCCCAGTTCTGTGGATATTGTACATCTGTACATAGAGGAAACCTCAAGAGCACATTTGAGAAATAAATAAACACATTTTTTATACTCAGATGAAGGTGATAAATTAAGTCCAAAAAGGCACTTCTGAATGCAAAAGTGCATTTTTCAGACTATTTCAAACACCTCAAGCTGTTGGTTGGTAGCTGGTGCCAGCTGACTCTTCTCACTCAAGCTGTGAGCACCTCTGCTCTGCCCTCCTGTAAATAGGCTTTGACAGCAGAGAGTGATGGAAACTGGCTGTGAACAGAGAATCACAGAATCCCCCTCTCTGTGGACTCTTCTGTACCTTGGTGCTTGTGATGTATGTCCTTCATGCCAGTGAGAACAGGCCTGCTTGCTCAGCACAGGTGAAATCTCTGCCTTGTTTCATGGCCTTTTGCCTGATGTTATTTATTTGGTTCTGACTCTGTACATATGCAATGAAATTGGCTATATTTTTTTTTCTTTGTATTTGGGTTCATCTCCTTGCTTCAGAGGAGGTTCTTCTCCATGGTTGACACTGCTGGAAAGAAGCAATAAAACCATTGTGAAGACATTGTGTCCACCTGATGTTTTAATTCATTTCTGAATGAATTCAGATCCACCTGATGTTCCACCTGATGTTTTAATTCATTTCTGCACTCCTGAAGAGGCACAGACAAGAGAAGGGGCTAAGAAGGAAGTGAGGTGGTTGCCCTGAGTTAGGCATGGTGACCTCATTCTTGGTAAGTTTAAGCAGATAGACCACTCCTAAAATCATAGAAATGTTTGAGTGTGCTGGTTTAAAGGTAAACCAGCAGGAGAAATGAACCCAGCTCAGGAGAGATTATAAGTCAGAGTTACAATTTAATAAAAATATTACAGTAAATACAATGGCACAAAGAGTAATTGGGTTTAACCCCCAAACCTAGTAGTGTAACCCAGCCCCCTGGGGCACAAACACAGTGGGGTTTGGTGGCCCCTGTGCTGAGCCCCACGTGGTTCCCCTGAGTCCAAAGGAAAAGGAAGGGANTGCTGTGAAGTCACAAGGAAGAAGACAAGCTTTGGGACTGGAGACCACATAACAGGTCTGTAAGGAAAATAATGCCCCTTGGGGTTCTGAGGGCCAGACCTTTAGGACACCCAGATTGGCATCAGCAGAGTGTTTTATACCCCAGTTCTGTGGATATTGTACATCTGTACATAGAGGAAACCTCAAGAGCACATTTGAGAAATAAATAAACACATTTTTTATACTCAGATGAAGGTGATAAATTAAGTCCAAAAAGGCACTTCTGAATGCAAAAGTGCATTTTTCAGACTATTTCAAACACCTCAAGCTGTTGGTTGGTAGCTGGTGCCAGCTGACTCTTCTCACTCAAGCTGTGAGCACCTCTGCTCTGCCCTCCTGTAAATAGGCTTTGACAGCAGAGAGTGATGGAAACTGGCTGTGAACAGAGAATCACAGAATCCCCCTCTCTGTGGACTCTTCTGTACCTTGGTGCTTGTGATGTATGTCCTTCATGCCAGTGAGAACAGGCCTGCTTGCTCAGCACAGGTGAAATCTCTGCCTTGTTTCATGGCCTTTTGCCTGATGTTATTTATTTGGTTCTGACTCTGTACATATGCAATGAAATTGGCTATATTTTTTTTTCTTTGTATTTGGGTTCATCTCCTTGCTTCAGAGGAGGTTCTTCTCCATGGTTGACACTGCTGGAAAGAAGCAATAAAACCATTGTGAAGATATTTTGTCCACCTGATGTTTTAATTCATTTCTGAATGAATTCAGATCCACCTGATGTTCCACCTGATGTTTTAATTCATTTCTGCACTCCTGAAGAGGCACAGACAAGAGAAGGGGCTAAGAAGGAAGTGAGGTGGTTGCCCTGAGTTAGGCATGGTGACCTCATTCTTGGTAAGTTTAAGCAGATAGACCACTCCTAAAATCATAGAAATGTTTGAGTGTGCTGGTTTAAAGGTAAACCAGCAGGAGAAATGAACCCAGCTCAGGAGAGATTATAAGTCAGAGTTACAATTTAATAAAAATATTACAATAAATACAATGACACAAAGAGAAATTTGTTTTAACCCACAAAACCCAGTAGTATAACCCAGTACCCTGGGACACAAACATAATGGTGTTTGTTAGCCCCTGTGTTGAGCCCCACATGGTTCCTCCGAGTCCAAAGTAAAAGGAAGGGGAAAACCTGTTGGTGCAGATGATGATTGCAGTCTAGTTGAGAGTGGTGGTCGCAGTCCTGTCGAGGTTCTGGTCCTCCTTTGGATCTGACGAGTGGTNGTTGTAAAGGACATTTAAAGGAAGTAGGAGGGACATCTTCAACTAGATCAGGGTGCTGAGGAGACCTTCTATGCCAGCAGAAGAATCAGTACCAGCCTCAGCATGAGTGATCCCCAAAACATCCAGCCCCTGCACGAACTGGGGGGGTGGATGGTTTTGTGGAGGTAATAATCATGCAGTTACAAACACACCATCATTCTGCTGCCATGACAAAGAGATCTGAAATGATTCCTGGATTTGTAGGCAGATACACCCACACACAGATATACGTGCATGGATTGTTGCAAGTGTAGGGTCAGTGCTGGAATATCCTGCAACTGTCTCCCTGTGCTGTGCCACTCAAATGCATCCCCAGGAGAATCCCCTCATGCCCTGGATGGACAGGGCAAAGCAGAGATCTGTGTTTTACATCACAGACTGCAGCAGTTCAAATCCAGCCCCCAGGAAGAGGAAAACCCAAAAATATATTAAAAATTCCCATACTTGTTCTTATTCCCTTCAGAACTGAACACACTCGACTGCCAGTCATGCAGCAGAACTTCTCAGCAGCTTTTAGAGAGCAGACAGGATGGGTTCATTGCACCCATGGAAATTTCACACCAGTATGAGGAACCAAAATGCTTTATCCAAAAGATGCATGACATCCATTACTCTCCGCAAGATTTGGAACACAGAACGACCAAGGGCATCTTATGGTGCAATTTCCAGCACAAGGTGATGTTTTGGGTTGGGCTTGTCACAACCAGGTGCAATTCCATAGCACTGGTGACGTAAAATCATGATCTGGGCATCACAAGAACAATGAGAGGCACTTGACCCATCCATCTCAGTACTGGACAGGCACACACTGACTGTACATGCATTTACAAACACAGGATGTCTGACTGTAGCAATAATTATACAATTAACAACTCCATAGAATCACAGAAAGGATTGGAAGGGCCTTCCAGGTCACCTAGTTCCAATTCCCCTGCCATTGGCTGGGAAATCTTCTGCTAGACCAGGTTGCTGCAAGCACTCTCCAACCTGCTTGCAGGGATGGGGCAGCCACAGCTGTGCCAGTGATCCACCACCTTTGCAGGGAAGAATTCCTTCCAAATATTTAATAAAAACCTGCCCTCTGTCAGTTTAGGGCCATGAGCCCTTCTCCTGTCACTCCGTGCTCCTGCAAGGAGTCCCAAGTCTTTTGCAGTTATGAAGAGAAGGACAACAGTCGTGTCTGGGGTTAAACATCCTGCTCCTTGGAAAGAAATGGACTGCTCTTCCAACATGGGTTTTGCAGAACCTCCAAATCTCTGCTAGTTGGTTCCAAATTGTTACCAAGCCATTTAAATTGACATTTCTTTCAGGCATGGAATTGCCCAGTAGGGCTGAGGAGACTTTACACTCTCCCTTTGCACTGGCAGTGCCCCTGCATGGTGGTGGCACTGCAGAGCTGGGCTCTATCTCTGCCTACTCCACACAAGGTGCATGCCAAGCTCTGGTAGCTTTTCCACTGGTCCCTGGAGCAGCAGATCCAGCAGTGCTCCTCTCCAGCACCTCTCCCACCCTGTCAAGTGACCAGAGACCTCCTGAGCTTTTTATGGTGACCTTGGCTTTGCAGCTTCCTCCAGCCTTGCCAAGAGAGCTGCATGTGCCCCTGGATCCTGTCTGTGTTCCTTCTATCCCTGTTGGGTGTCCCCTTCAGTGGCACTGCCTTTTGAGGTCTTTATTGCTCAGGACAAAGCACAAGCCTTCCCTTGGGTTGCAGAAAAGCCTGGCAGGCAACTACAAGTGAGCAATAATTGTTCATGTTAAAGACACATTATTTAATTCACATGAATATCAGGCAGTGAAAATAGATCCCAGTGAGAGGTCAGTGAGCTTTTCCATGTCCATGGGGCAAGTTCCACAGCTCTCCCCTTTCTAAAGCTGATTTACACCCAGGGTTCACTACTGAGGAAGGCCAAATCTACAACTTGGAATGACAAGTCTTGGCTATAAATGTCTCTCCTTTCTGTGTGGATTAACCACTGTCATTTAAAAGCAGAGGGTTTAATGCTCTGGGCCATTCTGAGAATCAAAGCTGACTTTCACTGGATCCCTCTGTGGGTTAAACCAGAAATCTCAAAAAGAGGTTACGAGAGGGAAAGGGAAAACCAGCCAATTCCATTTATCCTGTTTCTATAGAGGTGAGGATAATCACACTCTGCCAAATGGTGTCTTCCATGTGAGGAACTCCAATCACTGCCCAGAAATTAACGTACATGGGTGTGATGAAGGTCACCTGAGAAGTCTGAGGCAAAAATCAACCCAACCATCTTCTATCCCAGCTGTGTGTCCTCTGTGCAAGAGCCACCCTTGCTGGCTGACAAGGAGTTGCTTCTCTTAGACACACACCATTATTCTGAATTTGACAGATATGCAATCACACATATCTGGAAGTTTTTGAGCTTGGTTTCTTTGTGTCAGTTCAGTGATGAAGAGGCTTTTCATGACTGCAAAAATATCATTCTCTGTAAGAAAAGGCTGTGTTTAAAGATGGTCAATGTCATCTTTTTCCTTTGATCCTCTGTGGTTTCCATGGCAAAACAGCAGAACAAGGACTTCTGTGATCTCCATGACATTAAAGCAATTTCCCATGTAGTAGGAAATAAATTTTTAGTGGTGAAATTATCGTCACTCCCAACTCACAACCAGTTGCATTCAATCCCTCCCACTGGGGATATAAAGTTTGAACTGTGAGTCAATGAAATCCTTAGAAGGAGTTTGGCTGCCCTCAGACAAGCTCAGGAAGAGTCTGGATTGTCCAAGGATCCCAAGGGATTGGGGCACAAAGAGCCTCAGCACCATGTCCCTGCTGTAACACCGCATTTTTTGAAAGCCTTAAAACCTCTTCCAAGGCTGCCACGTGCTCACAGAGAAATCATTCCTACTGATGGATGGGAATAAAACCAGGATTGGACCACATCATAGCAGCACTAACATAGAATCATAGAATCATAGAATGGATTGGGTTGGAAAAGACCTCCCAGATCATCAAGTCCAACCCTTGGCCAACTCCACTACCTTTACCACATCATGGCACTCAGTGCCACGGCCAAGCTCACTTGAAAAACCTCCAGGGATGGGGAATCCACCCCCTCTCTGGGCAGCCCATTCCAATGCCTGAAAGAATTTTTTTCTGCTCTCCAACTTCAATTTGCCCTGGCAGAGCTTGAGCCCCCCGTGCCCCCTTGTCCTATTGCTGAGTGCCTGGGAGAAGAGACCAACCCCCACCTGGCCACAACTTCCCTTCAGGCACTTCCAGACAGTGCTGAGGTCACCTCTCAGCCTCCTCTTCTCCAGCACAAACACCCCCAGCTCCCTCAGCCTCTCCCCACAGCACTTGTGCTCCACTCCCTTCTCCAGCCTCCTTGCTCTTCTCTGGCCCCGCTCCAGCCCCTCAATCTCTTGCCTCAACTCAGGGGCCCACAACTCAACACAACACTCAAGGTGTGGCCTCCCCAAGGCAGAGTCCAGGGGAAGGCTCACTGCCCTGGGCCTGCTGGCCACGCTACTTTGGATCCAGGCCAGGATGCCATTGGCCTTCTTGGCCCCCTGGACACACTCTTGGCTCCTCTTGAGCTTCCTGTCCCTCAGTCCCCCCAGGTCCCTTTCTGCCTGGCTGCTCTCCAGCCACTCTGTGCCCAGCCTGGAGCGCTGCAGGGCTTGGGGTGGCCAAAGGGCAGGACCTGCACTTGGCCTTGTTGAACTTCATCCCATTGCAATCAGTCCGTCTCTGACACTTTTCTCTGTCTCTCCCTTTCTTCTGGCAGGTCCTGAGAAGTGGCTACACCCCATTGTCAGCTACACCCCACTTCACTTTTTTCCTGAATTCACTTGTGATTCTTATTTTCCAAAGGGAGGGAAGTACCAGCAGCAAGACCCCAACACTGAGTTGGCCACTGCTGCCCAGGATGTGCCTCCCTCAGCCCTTAGAGATTTACTGCACAGGGATGTCTAATGAATGGCTGTTTCTTATCAGCCACTGAACTCTGAGCTCTTTGGCACAAAGAATCCATAATATTTCATTATGTCCTCTCTGCTCCCAGCTGAAAAATACAAGGATTGGGTAGAAACATGATTTCAGTTGGCAGTGAAGAAGGAATTTATGTTTTGTAATAAATTTATGTGTGCAGTGTGAGTTTTGATTTTGACTGGGTGCAGGTTTTCTTTCCATCCTATCACTCACTGCCCATCCAGTCAGTGCCTGTGGGATCCAGTTCTCCCCTAAATTCCAGTTCTCTCTCCTTTTGTCATGTTTAGTTCACAGGAGCTGAAACAGAGTGTTCCTTGGTGCTGTTTTAGGAAGGCTCTGGCTTTGGAGAAAATGCCAAATGTGTTTGTCCACAATGGGAGAAGGTCCCTCTTGGCTGAGTTTGAACTCAGCCCTTTCTCAGTTCCTGATGGTCACATTTCCAAAGGTCTGTTTGTAAATTAGATTTGTAATCACATTTATCTGACCTGGAGAAGAAAACTGGATGGTTTTATCCTTCCCTGCTTCTATTACTGGCCAAGAAGCAGCAGTTTCTGAGAGAATTACTGTAATTGTGGCCAGAGCTGGGCAAGGATAAAGCTTGGAATGAAAATTACAGAGTATGTTCTGGGCTGTCACCAAGTCCCCCATCTAAGAGGAAGGTTTCGGCATTTTGCAGCTGGATTGTGTTTAGGGAATGTGTGAACAAGGATTGTGCTTGGGGGGCTGGTGGNGAGAAGGGGAAGGGGAAGGGGAAGGGGAAGGGGAAGGAGAAGGAGAAGGAGAAGGAGAAGGAGAAGGAGAAGGAGAAGGAGAAGGAGAAGGAGAAGGAGAAGGAGAAGGAGAAGGAGAAACCAAACAAAACCAACTGTGCTTTATTTTGAACAAAACATCAAAACAGGGATGTTATGGTGGGTTTTTTCCCCTGAAAAGAGAAACATAGAAATAACATTTGAAAACGAAATTAACTGTGATATGAAATATTTCACTTCAGCCATTTGAAATTATTAAATAAAAAAAAAATCTTAAAAAAAAAAGAAAAAAAAATAGGAACTCAAATGGACTTGCAAAAGGAGACAGCACTGGCTCCCTTCCACAGACTCACCTTAAAGTCAGAGCAACCAGAGAAAGTGAGAGCAACAATTCACCTCTCCCAGATAGACCTTGATCTGAGCATCCTGGTCTAGTGGAAGGTGTCCCTGCCCATGGCAGGGGGTTGGAAAAAGATGGTGTTTAAGGTCCTGTCAACCCAAACCTTTCTAGGATTTTATGATTCAATATCCTTCTACATCAGCTCATTTCTTCTGTTTAAACCATGATTAATTTGTACATAATTTTATACGATGATTAATTGTATATAGTTTATAACACACATAATTCTTGTGGCAGATTAAAGCACAAAGGTTGCATCTGTGGCACTGAGGAGGGGTGAGAGTCAATGGGAACCTTTCCTAAAATCAACAAAAGCAATTCAGCAACTCTCATTATTCAAATGCCAATCTAATTGCGCTGCAGAATGTAAATTAATGCAACATTCTTTTGAGAGCTGCTCACATCCATAGTAATATTCCAGTTCTGGAAGTTGCCCAAGCCTTGAACAAGAGGGAAATTCTTCAGATTCAATATTATCTGAAGTGCTATGATGTGTTCACAGGGGAAAAGCATTTTAGGTGTTATTAAGGCAAAGAGTAAAGCAGCAAAGGGAAAATTTCTGGGGAGCCTTTGAGAAAGTTTCCAAATGGATCACACACACTCAGCTGGAACATCTCCCTTGTCAGAAGGTAAACAAGCAAAGTGCTGGTGAAGTGCAGTGTGACACACAGCTCTGAGGCCCTTCAGTGACGAAGACAAGTGGGAGTCCTCCCTATTGGAATTTGCTGCAGTGACTCATTACTCAAGTTTTTATTTTTCATGAACCGAAAGAGAAACCAAATTAAAACTAATCCAGTGCAACATGGTGAGATGGACAATGCAGACTGTCATTATTCTGAACTCCTGGTAGTTCTGCCCCCCAATTTAAAGCTGTTCTGATCTTCTCAGGTATGAGCACTTCAGTTCAATAGGTTTGTTTTCTTCATATAATCTTAATCTCCCAGGCGCTCAGCAATAGGACAAGGGGGCACGGGGGGCTCAAGCTCTGCCAGGGCAAATTGAAGTTGGAGATGAGAAAAAACTTCTTTGCAGAGAGAGTGCTCAGGCATTGGAATGGGCTGCCCAGAGAGGGGGTGGATTCCCCATCCCTGGAGGTTTTTCAAGTGAGCTTGGCCATGGCACTGAGTGCCATGATCTGGTAAAGGGAGTGGAGTTGGCCCAAGGGTTGGACTTGATGATCTGGGAGGTCTTTTCCAACCCAATCCATTCTATGATTCTGTGATAACAGGGCAGTACAAATTTTTCCCATCTCAGTCAACCACAGGTTGAATTTTGCCACAGAACGTGGGAAAACCTTCCACCCAGTGTCTCTCTCCACAAAGCCACAGTTTCTCTGTGGAGAGAAGGTGAAAAACTGCATTTCATTGCACACAGACTGATGCCATGAGTGCCCCCCACAAAGCAGGACTCTGAGCCAGGTTGATATGGGGTAAGATAAAAAGTAAAGGTCCTTTAATAACAGGCTAAGTGCCCACAGGAATACATGATGACGTGCATGTGTTCAAGCTTTGATTTCCATTGCTTTTATAATATGATCCTTTCAATCATCACTTTACACATTTCTCGGTCCAGCCCCAGTCCCACCCCTGGTCCAACCCCCCAGAATTGGGTCTGGGGTCATCAAGGCCCTCTGTCNAACTCTACAAATCTACAACTACTGTGTTCCTAAAATCTACAAAATGTGAAAATCAAAAATCAAAAACCCCTTCAGCATCAGACCAACACTGCTTTGACTGTGCTGAGTGTGAAAAATCACTGTCAGCTCTGTAAACACACAGCAAAGAGCAATGGTTACTGTAGTATTGACTTTCTGGGTGAAATTCCCCTCACCTGGTTTTATGTATCTATTAAGAAGCTGTTAATGTCAGAGCCACTCATTTGAACTCCTTTCTAGAGAGTTTTATCAATGCAGTTAATTCAGTATAGGGGGAAATTCATCTGTCCAAGTGCAGCAGATGAATTGAGGCTCAATTCAAATACACTCAAATAACCCCAGGTTGTCTGGTTTGGGACTTAGGGAACTAAAAGGGGTTGGTCTCTTCTCCCAGGCACTCAGCAATAGGAGAAGGGGGCACGGGGGGCTCAAGCTCTGCCAGGGGAAATTGAAGTTGGAGAGCAGGAAAAACTTGTTTGCAGAGAGAGTGCTGAGGGATTGGAATGGGCTGCCCAGAGAGGGGGGGGATTCCCCATCCCTGGAGGTTTTTCAGCTGAGCTTGGCCGTGGCACTGAGTGCCATGATGTGGTAAAGGGACTGGAGTTGGCCCAAGGGTTGGACTTGATGATCTCGGAGGTCTTTTCCAACCCAATCCATTCTATGATTCTATGATTCTAAGACAGAGGAAACATTGAAATTCCCAATTTTTCTCTTTGAAAGGGCCAAAGTGGGCACCACACAGAGAGCTCCTCTCCTAGAATGCATGGAATCCAAACTGTAAAAAAGGGATTTATTCCTGATGGGTGTGAACTCTCTGCAAAGGTTTGAGGTGATGACCACGGAGGTGCTGCCAAGGAGAACCTGGATTTTCAGTGAATGGGTGGGCCACAGCATCCACAGTGTCCTTGGCCCTCTGAGACAGAGCTGCTCCAGTTCCTGTCAAATCAGGGAATACAAAAATCAGCAACAAGTTCTTGGGCAGAAAATTGTGTATCATGGGAGGCAACGATGGAGATGCTACAAAAAGCCCCTTCAGTTCAAAACTGGAGGAGGAAAGTGGCAACAACTGGAGTTTTGCTGGAAATACCTTCACACCTCCCATAGTCTTTCCTTATACATATAATTCTATTTTGCTCCTGTTCTATATTGATATTGAACACAAATCCTTGTACTAAGGATCTTCTGGTGACCAAGTTGCATGGAAACCTTGAGTATCATAATATAAAATAAATACTTATGACCAGAAAGGACATTACTGTTGTTAATATAATTATCCTTATTACATTTGCACTTAGTGAAGGTTACCATTTGTAAGCAAAGTATAAATCCACAGATTTTCAAAAAAGTAGAGGAAATATTTGCTAACTCCAATAACACACCCAAAATTGTGACCTTGGCTCAGTGACAATAATATTTAGGATAATTTCTTGAGCAGTGTGGCTTCAGAGAGTGAATTTTGCCCTATGAAAGAGGTATTAGCTGGGGTAGGACAACCACCAAATGATCATTGATACATTTCCTTGTGGGTCATAAAAAGTTCTTTCTTCCCCTCAGACAAAATGAGAACAAACCCGAACTTAAATATATTCAGTTTCTTTACTAATGGAATATTAATTTTTGTTTTTCATGAGGCTGGTTTGGGTTTGGGTTTAATACATTGAAAATGCAGCTGCATATATCTGAATTATTTATGCACCCAGACATGTAGGCTGTGATTAAGCTGCTTATTTGGTTGTACCACAAGGGTCATTTCTTTTGCTGGCTGATTTAGCAGGAGGAACCTTCCCTGTGGCTCTGCTTCACAATAAATTGCTATTGGCAGACAGAAATGTCAGGCTCACCCTCCAGATGGGAGCAATAACAAATCAGACCTCTGCTTGGTCCATTTATCCTGCTGCACTTGTGACAAGGGACATGAGTCACACTCTGCCAACTCTGGCTGGTCTCAAATGGGCAGTGAGAGTGGGGCATTTCTTCACAGATTCATTTTAGGGCCACCAAAAACTGAGGTAACATTGCACAGGGGCTGAGAAACAGGCTGTGACAAACTCCTCAGGCCCAAATTTAGACTTTACCCTTAAACTGTTGCAGCTGAAATAAAGTTATTTTTATTTCCTGGATTGCACTTTTATAATGAATCTATTTATAATGGCTGGAGGCTTGGTCAGTATTATGGAATTGTAGGATTATAGAGATTTACAGAGTCATAGAATGATCTGGATTGGAAAGGACCGTAAAAGACTTCTAATTCCACCCTCCTACCCACCTTCCACCAGCCCAGGTTGCTCCAAGCCCCATCCAGCCTGGCCTTGGACACTCCCAGGGATGGGGCAGCCACAGCTTCTCTGGGCAACCTGTGCCAGGGCCTGCCCACCTTCATAGCACTCAAGATGATCTCGTGGCACTCCATCCACTCATGTCAGTTTTGTGAGGCCCCTGTAAGGCTGCAACATTCACTTCAAGCAGCACATCCACACCAAGTTGTGATTCCTGGTTCTCCCTAAACGTGCACTCCCCATTTACTTTCTCAGAGAAACCAAACACACCCAGTTCTTAAAGGTTCCAGGAAACCACATCAGAGAGAAGTCACTCTGTTCTTAGAATCATAGAATGGATTGGGTTGGAAAAGACCTCTGAGATCATCAAGTCCAACCCTTGGGCCAACTCCACTCCCTTTACCAGATCATGGCACTCAGTGCCACGGCCAAGCTCACTTGAAAAACCTCCAGGGATGGGGAATCCACCTCCTCTCTGGGCAGCCCATTCCAATGCCTCAGCACTCTCTCTGCAAAGAAGTTTTTTCTCATCTCCAACTTCAATTTGCCCTGGCAGAGCTTGAGCCCCCCGTGCCCCCTTGTCCTATTGCTGAGTGCCTGGGAGAAGACCAACCCCCACCTGGCCACAACTTCCCTTCAGGGACTTCTAGACAGTGCTGAGGTCACCTCTCAGCCTCCTCTTCTTCAACACCTCAGAACACTTTTCACTTCTCAGAGCACCTTTTTGGCTCTAAACTCTTTTATTATTCAGATTTCCCTGTTCTTTCTCAATGAAGGATCCATTCTTACTCATAACTCTGTAATTTGCTGCTTCTGTAACTCTGAGATGCAGAGTTGAGTTGGGATAAATCCCTCTTCCACACTAATTAGCTCTGATATCACCACCAATACTCTCAATTCCAGAAATTAAGTGAATCTCAGTGAATTGTCAGACCTCAAGACATAATTCATCCCAACCCTCCAAGATCAACTCCTGGACAAACCAAACATTTGGAGGCCACTTTTGCAGCATTTTGGTGACAGGCAAAAGGAGCCAATTTTCTGCAAGGACTTTGGACTGGATCCTCAACCGCCCCAGGAGCAAAGGCTTGTTGTGCCTCAGAAATCACCCCCTTGTGCCAGGCTGAGGGTCACTGTTAAAGAAGAGTCTACAGCTGTGACTAACACTGCTTTAGTGCTTTTTGGTGAAATCCATGGATTTCTGAGGGGCTCTGTTGAAGTCAGAAAGGATTTTTGGGCACTGAAGAAACACAGAGACTTCTTGAAGGTCTTTCCCCGTTTTGGTGTGACGCTGGTGTGGGTGTTGTCTCTATTTGTGCCTAAATTCCACTCATCCAGCTCTCTCCACCTCCTCCTGAGGTCCAAACGAGGCTTCCCATTTATTCCTCTCACTGCTGGGTTAAGCTCCTGCTGTGCTAACACGACCTTTAAGGTTTATATGAGAGAGAAGTGTATTTTCATAGATAACACCTGCAGGAGTTATAAATAACGAAATGGTGCCAGTTTGGTGCTGCTTCATTATTGATCAGCACCTAATCCACCTGAGAAACCTCATCAACACATCCATTCACAGAGCCCAGCAGCATTTTCTCAGCAGAGACACTCCAGCCTGACTCTGTTTTAAAGCAGAGGAGAAAATAAACCTTCCCAGAGTCCTTCCCAAGGCTACATTCAGATCATGGGGTGATATCCCGTTTTCTCACAAGTTATTTTGGCCATGAAAGGCTGAGAGGAGAAAAGGGACAGCACCAAGCACTGCAGAGACCAGAGACCTGTTCCCTGAGCACTACCTGGGCTTGGATCTATTCCCTCTCCACTGAGTGGAGCTTCGAAATGTGCCCCACAAATCTGCCTAAATTTAAGGCTAAAAACATGCCCCAAATATTTAATACATACCAACCAGAGATATCACTACCTACACTTTGCTCACCTTCTATTCCTGTTTAGCTCCTAAAACTGAGCAAATTGGACCAGACTTTCTTTTCAATCCTGTTTTTCCTCTCGAGGCTGTTTTCAGAGGGAATGTGTTTCCAGAATAGTTGAGCAAGTTCCAATAACAAGGGCAGTTTTTCCTTCCCTGATCTTGCAACCTGTTTCTTTGAGGGGTTCCAGCCCTGCTGCAGAAGACGGATTAGAGCCTGGCATGGGGGTGGTTGATGCTGCAGGATGGAATTTCTGGGGTTTCCACCTCCTTTCCCCAGGGTAAGAGGTTACCCATTGAAATGATTGCATTTCAAAAACACTTTTCAAATGACGAAGCCAAACCTGTAAAAGTCAGGCAACACCAATGGGACTTGGACAGTCCTGAGAAGAAGGATAAGGAGCAAATGCTCTCACATCTGACAGCACATGTTGCCTCTGAGATAAAATCCAACTGAACAGGCTACAAAGCAATTATTTCCACGCTTTATCTGCCTCCAGGAGAGCCCAAAAGAAAGGAGGAATTAGGGAGACTGGGATGAGTCACCGCAGAGCCTCAGGGCTGAGCTGGGCTCCCTGGGGCTGGGAACCATCTGCTGCCACAAGGAGATAATAAAAATATAAATAATAAACATCAGTTTAAAGATGGATGTGAAATAATCGGAAATATATTTATATTTCATATAAATATATCTTATCAGTTCAAAGCTGTGCTGGCAGCAGATCCACAGGTCACCTCATCAATCCCACATGATTTTCGCTGCCCATTTCTGAAAAGTCTGGGTAGAAAAAGAAACAAAAAAATCAGAATCCATGGAGAGCAGGGGCTGCCCTACAGCCTGTGAGTTTAGACTTCTCCACCATGTCTGATTTTGGTGGCACTGCAGACACTCTAAAGCCAACTCAGATATGGTCCTCATGCCATCCAGCTGTCTGAGCAAAGTCCTGCAAACCCTCATGGAATAAACACTAAGGATGGAGATTTTGCAATGAGTGAAATGGATTTGGGAGCCTTCTCTGATGTTGAGGCTTCCTGGAATGACCCACTGCTGTTTTATTAAACTCTTAGTTTCCAAAATATGAGGTTCCATCTGAAATGTTCTTAAGGAATGAGCCACACGACCAACCCCCAGAGACATTCCCAAAAATTCCTTGGGAAAGTGTTACTCAGCCCAGGCACAAGGCACACTGAGGGAAATCCTAACAATTTCACTACATAGATGTTCAATTCCAGCATCTGGGAATGTTCCCTGGCACTTTTTAGACATAATTTCACTTGCTACAGGACCGTGTAGATGTTTAACTCCAACCTACAAAGCTGGTTTTACAGTAGCACAATGACAGGTCAATGTGCCAATGGCATTGTGGTCTTTCATAGAATCATAGGATGGATTGGGTTGGAAGGGACCTTCAAGCTCATCTTTTCCAAACCCCTGCCAGGAGCAGGGACAGCTTCCACCAGCCCAGGTTGTCCAAGCCCCATCCAACCTGGCCATGGACACTTCCAGGGATGGGGCAGCCACAGCTTCTCTGGGTGATCTCACCACCCTCACAGTCAGAATTTCTTCCTAATATCTCATCTAAACCTGAACCCTCCCAGCCAGTCCCCCTTGTAAAAGTGCCAAAAGTCCACAGAAGTGTCCTTGGACAAAAAGAGATTCTGCCACAATAGCAGAAGATGCTTTGCAGAAGGAGCTGCAGGGCTTCAGTGAAAGTCCTCAATTCACTCTTTGCTGCTTCTCTACCAACCCTCAGATGCTCCTCAGGCTTCACACAGAGCTGCAGCTCAGAACCTCCAAGCCAGAAACCACACAGGGCTCTTTGAAGGATAATACAGGTATCAAATTTAGCACTGACATTTCTTGCTCTATTTATGGTTCCATTCATTGAATTAATGGCATTGCTTTTTCCTTGGGTGATTGGTGAGCTCTCAGCAAGAAATACCCTACAAAAGTGCTTGCTCAAAAAGAAGAATCTGAAACCTCCCTTGATATTTTTTACTCCAATATTTATAAGAATTAATCGACTCCCATCAGCTGTTGTGGCTTGTGAGGTTGAACATGTTGCCACCAACAGAACAAATGGTTTTGCCAAGACTTTCTTGATGGAATTTGGGGCAGGTTTCTCCATGAAAATACTTCGTCCTGCAGGTAACAAAGTTAATATTGAATGAGGCAGCTGAAACACCTCTGCCTGGAAGGGCTTTGGAGTTTATCAGCACCTCATGAAATCCAGCAGGGGTTAAGCACCAGCTGAGCATTAATTTTGCAGATCCCAGTTTAGGGATAAATGAATCAGTCTGATCTGGTGGGAAACCAACCCCAAATCATTTTCCAACAAACTCATTAACATTTGTCTGCTTTATCAGATAGAGAAATTGAAGTCATAAAGAAACAGCACAACCAGTTAAATGTTACCAGAGGTCAAAGGAGGAATAAAGAGCACACTTGGGCACCCCAGTCCAAGCACAGCAGCCACTGGGATTCCCAGTTTCCCAGTTATAAGGCAGGAATGGTCTAGGAGGGAGGCTGATGAGTCTCTCCATTGGCCTCATTAGGATCTGGATCAAATACAGAGGCTAATTCCTCCCTGTTCCCCCGTGGAGCTCTGCTCTTAAATGATTCATGCAAATGAGGTGCATACATTAATTTTTTGATGCTGTAGGCATCAATATGCAAGTTTAGAACCAGCTCTGTATTCAAGTAAAACCCTGCCTCTCCTCTGGAAACTGAGAGCTGAAAGAGCTGGGATCAGGATGAGTCTTTTGGGTGCAAATCTAAAGAAAGGCAGAATAATTGTGGATGTGTCTGGGCCCTGCATTACTCACTGCAAGAGGTCTCCTCTTTTGTGCCTTTGTAAATATACTGTGATTAGGCATTGTCAGGACTATTTTCATAGAATCACAGAATCATAGAATGGATTGGGTTGGAAAAGAACTCAGAGATCATCAAGTCCAACCCTTGGGCCAACTCCACTCCCTTTACCAGATCATGGCACTCAGTGCCACGGCCAAGCTCAGGTTAAAAACCTCCAGGGATGGGGAATCCACCCCCTCTCTGGGCAGCCCATTCTAATGCCTGAGCACTCTCTCTGCAAAGAATTTTCTTCTCATCTCCAACTTCAATTTGCCCTGGCAGAGCTTGAGCCCCCCGTGCCCCCTTGTCCTATTGCTGAGTGCCTGGGAGAAGAGACCAACCCCCACCTGGCCACAACTTCCCTGATGTGGCACTTCCAGACAGTGCTGAGGTCACCTCTCAGCCTCCTCTTCTCCAGCACAAACACCCCCAGCTCCCTCAGCCTCTCCCCACAGCACTTGTGCTCCACTCCCTTCTCCAGCCTCGTTGCTCTTCTCTGGCCCCGCTCCAGCCCCTCAATCTCTTGCCTCAACTCAGGGGCCCAGATTAATCAATCAATCCAGCAGTTCTGGAATTAAGCTGAATTTGCAAGTGACTTTATCAGGAAAGAAGGTGTGGAGCATTCTCTTGCTCCTTGTGTCCAGGGAATCAGCCACATGCAAATTAACCCTCTGAGTTAATCTGCTGATGGTTGGACAGCTCAGCCTTCCAAGCCTTGGAAAACCTTGAAGTGTCTTCATTCAGATCCTAATCTCACCATCATGGGCACAATCACTTTTGAATCGTGGAATCCCTAAGATTGGAAAAGACCTCTGAGGTCATCAAGTCCAACCATCAATCCAGCACCACTGACCCATCTCCTCAAGCTCCATATCTACATATCTTTTAAATCCTCCCAGGGATTAGTGACTCCACCCCTTCCCTGGTCAGCCTGTTCCAATGCTTGAAAACCCTTTCAGTGAAGAAATATTCCGTAATATCCAATCTAAACCTCCCCTGGTGCATCCTGAGGCCATTTCATCTCATCCTGTCACTTGTCACCTGGGAGAAGAGACTTTTAAGAAAGAGGCTCAGCTCAAGTGATCACATAGAAGTGTTTATGGAGATGTGTCAGGGTATCTCACCAGGCTCCAAATATTGCTCCAGAAGGACACAGAACGTTGAATCTTCATCATAACTTCCATCCTCCTATGGATGCTTTGGATAAATTACATGTTCAGTTCCAGTTACATGTTCTGAAGGTCTTGAGGAAGGTGAGAAAACAAAACTATTCTTCTGTAATATATAATTTACAGAATAAATTATTAATTATTCAATGTGACAATTACAGTAACTGTTGACCCTGAAAGAGGTCGGTATCAACACCAGGTCCCTCCAAAACATGTTTTCTCCTAATTTTAACAGCAGAAAAAAAAAAACACCAAGTTTATAGCTTTGTCTTCAAACAGAAGTTTCCAGCACCTAAAAATGATGCCACTTTCCCATGTAAATGCAGCAGCACAAGTGAAAGTGGGGGGGGAAAAAACCTTTTGTTTAAAAAATATATGGAATAATATGAAGTTATACAGTAGCTTTTCACCAGCTGCAACCCACAGCCTCTCACAACATTTATTAATGGAGCTCCCTGAGCATTTGTTTCTCAGTCTGTCCATAATTCAGACAGAGAGCAATAATTTCAGGATAAAATAAATCCCATTCTTTAAAAAAAAAATAGTGCAAAAGAATTGTTTGGAGGTAAATAATACCTTCAGTCTCAGCTTCAAATGTTTTCCTTAAGGGATTCTTTAATAAAGAGGTTTTTTTTCCTCAAATGGCACCATTAAAATTCACATTTCCATTCAAATCCAAAGGATTTAATTCTGCAAAGCAGGAAAAGGGGCAGCAGAAGTGCTTTTCAAAATTGCTGTTTGTCTCATTTCTACACAAATAAATTGACAATAATAGTAATAAGCCTTCTGGTGCCTCTAAATCTGAATGTCTCCTCTGGAAAAGAAAAGTGTCAACTACAAATCATTGCCCACTTTTCCTAATTTCTAGGAATATTTTCAGAGCAGACACATTTTGCTGAGCATCCTCCACCCAGAGCAGTTTTCTGAGCAAACAGGATGATTCAGAGCTGGAAATAGAGCACAAATACCTCTCAGAGAAAAATACAGTCCTGTAACTAAAATCTTGACATTGCCACAATCAGGTGTTTTCAATATTATCTCTATTTAGAAAGGAGAGTTTCAGAACTGCAGGAAATGTTGCAGCAGCCACAAGACTGTAATGGTCCTTGGAGTAATTATTTGAGAGAGTACCCAGCCTCCCTAGAGAAGAGGAGGCTGAGAGGTGACCTCAGCACTGTCTGGAACTGCCTGAAGGGAAGTTCTGGCCAGGTGGGGGTTGGTCTCTTCTCCCAGGCACTCAGCAATAGGACAAGGGGGCACGGGGGGCTCAAGCTCTGCCAGGGCAAATTGAAGTTGGAGATCAGGTAGAAATTCTTTGCAGAGAGAGTGCTGAGGCATTGGAATGGGCTGCCCAGAGAGGGGGTGGATTCCCCATCCCTGGAGGTTTTTCAAGTGAGCTTGGCCGTGGCACTGAGTGCCATGATCTGGTAAAGGGACTGGAGTTGGCCCAAGGGTTGGACTTGATGATCTGGGAGGTCTTTTCCAACCCAATCCATTCTATGATTCTATTCTATTCTAAGATTCTAAGTAACCATTATCCTTCTGAGAAGTGGATTCTCCATTTCAACGACTATTAGACACCAAAGCCCTGGGCTGATGCCTGGTGGGAAAGGCAGAACTTCTGGGCTGTGCTCCTTGCACTCTGTTGAGCCCTTTCTTGATCCCTCCAGGGAGGGCACCTCTAAATTAACACAACCCCTGAAGATGCTGAACCACCTCATCCAAAGTGTGCAGAAATCCTGGATAAATTGTAGAATCCTGGAATGCTTTGGGTTGGAAGGGACCTTAAGGACCATCTCATTCCAACCCCTGATATGGGCATGGACACCTTCCACCAGACCAGGTTGCTCCAACCTCACCAGTGATGAGTTCAGAGGGATAAGCAGTGCCCTGGTCCTGCTGGCCAAGCTATTGGTGATCCAAGCCGGGTGCCACTGGCTTTCTTGGCCACCTGGGCACACTCTGGCTCATGACCAAACATCTCTCAACCAGCACCTCCAGGTCCTTTTCCACCAGGCAGCTTGTGCAAATCCTTCCTGTAGTACTGATCTAAGTTTATGTCCAACCCATTGCCCCTCCTCTTTTCAGAGCTGCCCACCCAGCAGAGCTACAAATGCCAATCCACGATGCCCTCCTGGCCATTCACCTGGGCATTCACCAAGATGAAGACACACTTGGCCAGCAGGAGTTGGAGTACAAAGTGTGGGAAGGATGCTCAGGATCCTCCAGGCTGCCAAACCAACTGGGTATGGCACTGATATCAAAATTACGGCAATTCACAGATATTGGCTCTTCCCAGAACTAATTTCTCAAGCCTGGGGTTGAAAGTCATTCTCTCTCTGGTACAAATCATCTTGACTGTGAATATTTCCACAACTGTTCCTATTCTGGTCCAGAAAAGGTTAAATAACTCTGTTCACTGACAGAAGAGCAGCTTAGTCTGTTATGCCACAGATTGATTGTTGTGTTAATTATATGCTGGCACTCCAGGCTTCACTGATTTTCCAGATATATTTCTGCCTTTTTATATGCACAAACATGTAGAGATAGATAGATAGATAGATAGATAGATAGATAGATAGATAGATAGATATGATAGATAGATGATAGATAGAAGATAGATAGATAGATAGATAGATAGATAGATAGATAGATAGATAGATAGATAGATAGATAGATAGATAGATTTGGGTTTTTTCAAGTTCAGCATCAAACTGCAGACAGGCATGACTCCAGCCAGACTTGAAATGAAAACTACTGCAAGCTCCTGAATTACTGTCTTCAACACATCCCCCTCTCTCCATCTCCTCCTCCTCACCCCCCTCCTAAGGAAGCTCCAAAGGAAATACTAATTAGCTCCCAGCATCAGTCTGTGTTCTGTGCTGCTCCAGCTGCCAGAGCCTGTGCAGGAACTGGGTCAAACACACAGATGCTCAGAATATCCAATGCTTTGCCTGCAGCTCTGGTGGAGGAGGAATGAAGACATTCCCAGAAAAGGAGGACCCAACACAGCTCCTTGCAGCTCAGCTGTTTTAAGGATGCTTGACTAGAGCTCTTTGCTGGCATGAAAGATTTATGAGGGGTTTTGCAAAAGCTTCCAATATCTGCGCGGTAGAAAAGTAATTTTGCGCTTTTCGAAGGCTGAAGGATCACAAATATGTTATGAACTTCATGCTGTAGGAGAGGGGCTTTTCATGAGGGCGTGGAGTGGTAGGACAAGGGGGAAGGGCCTTAAGCTGAAGGAGGGCAGGTGGATGGATCATATTATAAAGGCCATGGAAATGAGAGCTTAGGGGAGCACACGTGCATGTCATCATAGAATCATAGCATGGATTGGATTGGAAAAGACCTCCGAGATCATCAAGTCCAACCCTTGGTCCAACTCCAGTCCCTTTACTGTGAGAAATAAAAAGAGAGGG
>VWZD01011814.1:95468-109809 GCA_013396695.1 Sakesphorus luctuosus
TTCAAAACGAGATTTTTCTCACATTTACCACATCATGGCACTCAGTGCCACTGCCAAGCTCAGGTTAAAAACTTCCAGGGATGGGGAATCCACCCCCTCTCTGGGCAGCCCATTCCAATGCCTGAGCACTCTCTCTGCAAAGATTTTTTTTCTGATATCATGCACTCCTAATGGCCCTCGACCTGATATTAAAGGACTTTCACTTTTTATCTTATCCCATACTAACTTGGCTCAGAGTCCTGCTTTGTTGGGGTCTTTCACAGCATCAGTCCAGCTTCATGCCTGGATATCACTGAAGGGAGGCAGAGGAGTCTCTGATCCCAGAGCAAAGCTCCTCAGTGCTCCAGAGGCTTAACACACCAGGCACACAGAGCCCACCTTCAAAGAGCACCTTGGCATTATCTGCACAGCACTTGGGGCCAGGGCAGCTTTGAAGATGCCCTGGCAAAGACAATCAAGCTCTAACCCAAAATAAAAAATAAATAAACACCCTCCTGAGAGGGCTTCTCTTTGCCGATCAAAGTCAGAGTGAGGGTTGGGTGTATTTGGGAAAATCCCAGAGCCAGGTTCACTTCAGACATACTTTAGTTTTTAACAAAGCAGAGGATTCACAGGGATTTTCTCCACAGCTCAGCACAAAGACAGGCTGCCCTCCAGGGAATGAATCAACCTCCCCTGAACTGAGGGTGGAAAGAAGTCTTGGGTTAGAACTGCAAAGCCCTTCCATAAGGGGACCTTCTGGAGACAATGGAGCCTAAAGAAGCACAGCAACACTTCGGGAGTTGTTCACATTGGTTATTGTCCTAATCCCAGAGCAACAGGCAGCTCAGACAGACCTGGTTTCTCAGCAGTGAGTGTGAAACCCTCCAGGCCCTTCACATTCCTTCTGACCCGGGATTAGAAGGCTCTAATGGGACCTGTTTCTCAAGTGGTGTATCTGGAATGAGGCAGAGGGGGTCACAGGGAGAGACCAGAGCTGTTTTTGTCGTACCACTGCTTCAACCATAATGCCTTTAAGCTGAAAAAAGCGAGATTTAGATTGGATATTAGGGAGAAATTCTTGGCTGGGAGGGTGGGCAGGCCCTGGCACAGGTTACCCAGAGAAGCTGTGGCTGCCCCATCCCTGGAAGTGTCCAAGGCCAGGTTGGACAGGGTTTGGAGCAGCCTGGGCTGGTGAAAGGTGTCCCTGCCCATAGCAGGAGGTTGGAATGAGATGGTCTTTAAGGTCCCTCCCAACCCAAACCATTCTGGGATTCAGTGCCACCTTCTCAAGCCCCTCTGTGCCCTTCCCAGCACTGCTGGCACCTGATGCAGCTCAGCTACCTGTGGTTCATGGGCCAGGGACCAAGGAAGGGGCCACTGCTGGACAGCTTGAGGTACCCCCTTGTTTTGGTGAGGGTCCATTTGACCCAGAGTCACCATCTGAGACTCCCCAGGGCTGCAGAGATCAACAAAGACCACCAATGAGCATTGGAGAGCCTTGTTAGACAGCGCTGCTGCGTGGGCCAGAAGGCACCAGCAAGCTTTGCCCTGCAGGACAAAAGAGGGGCATCCTGTATCCAAACTAGCGTGGCCAGCAGGCCCAGGGCAGTGCCCCTTCCCATGGACTCTGCCTTGGGGAGGCCACACCTTGAGTGTTGTGTTCAGTTCTGGGCCCCTGAGTTGAGGCAAGAGATTGAGGGGCTGGAGCGGGGCCAGAGAAGAGCAACGAGGCTGGAGAAGGGAGTGGAGCACAAGTGCTGTGGGGAGAGGCTGAGGGAGCTGGGGGTGTTTGTGCTGGAGAAGAGGAGGCTGAGAGGTGACCTCAGCACTGTCTGGAAGTGCCACATCAGGGAAGTTGTGGCCAGGTGGGGGTTGGTCTCTTCTCCCAGGCACTCAGCAATAGGACAAGGGGGCACAGGGGGCTCAAGCTCTGCCAGGGGAAATTGAAGTTGGAGAGCAGAAAAACTTCTTTGCAGAGAGAGTGCTGAGGCATTGGAATGGGCTGCCCAGAGAGGAGGTGGATTCCCCATTCCTGGAGGTTTTTCAGCTGAGCTTGGCCGTGGCACTGAGTGCCATGATGTGGTAAAGTGACTGGAGTTGGCCCAAGGGTTGGACTTGATGATCTGGGAGGTCTTTTCCAACCCAATCCATTCTATCATTCTATGATTCTTGGACTAGACACAGCAGCCCTCACAGGAGATATTCCCAGCTCCCTGGACACCTTCCATCTGCTGCAACCATGCCCTGAAGCTCATGGCCAAGCTCTCTCTGGATGGAGACCTTTGCCATCTGTTTTGCCACTCAAAGCCAATGTTGTCATGTCAGGCAGAGCCTCAGGAAGGTGTGGCTGTGCCCATCCCACCTGGGCTCCTTGCAGCCACCACCAGCTCTCCACTCACCCTCCAGCCCTGACCTACAGCAGTTCTGGGCTGATGGGACCTGCCATGAATTTGGCACCTTTCTCAGTGGGTCACCTGGAGCAGAAACCTCTTCTCCACTCCACACATTTGCAAAACCTGCCAGAACTGATGCTGAGCAATCCCACCCTCAACCCCACGACAAGGAGGGTTGGGATGAGGCCCAGCAGAACATCCCCCCCTCCTGTCCAGATTTTCCTCGTGCTGCCAAAAATTAGGGCAGCTCCAGGCACGTTCACTGAGCGCTGTCAGACTGCAAAGGAATGACAAATAGGCAGCTCCTGACACTGCAAATTTCCCAGGAAAATGAGATGGAAACTGTTTCTCCCTTAGGGCTGTGGCTTTGCAGGCAGTGCCTGTGCCCCAGGGCACCTTCTGCAGCACAGCAATGCCCCGTGTGCCACCAGCCCCTGCTGCTCTGTCCCATCCCCTTCAGGAGCTGCAGGCACATCCACTTTGCTGGTTTTTGGGAACAGGACTCCAGAGAAAAGAGCAGAAGCTGTTGCTTTCTGTATGTTAATAAGCATGAGACATATGCACAGAATATGCATATAATTCTGTGTATGGGACATGCAGCAGCCTCTGAGGAACTGAAGCTCAGCAATAGGACAAGGGGGCACGGGAGGCTCAAGCTCTGCCAGGGCAAATTGAAGTTGGAGAGCAGAAAGAAATTCTTTGCAGAGAGAGTGCTCAGGCATTGGAATGGGCTGCCCAGAGAGGGGGTGGATTCCCCATCCCTGGAGGTTTTTCAAGTGAGCTTGGCCGTGGCACTGAGTGCCATGATGTGGTAAAGGGACTGGAGTTGGAGCAAGGGTTGGACTTGATGATCTCGGGGGTCTTTTCCAACCCAATCCATTCTACGATTCTATGAATAGAGAGCTGTGATTTCTTACACCCTTCACCAGTTATTGCCAATTACAGCCAGGGCAGCAGCCCCAGGTTTATAAGGACAAGGTACAAGGCAAGTCCCTGAGCTTATGGCTGCTTTTACAAAATGTTCTTAAATCCCAAAATGCCCCAGTGCCACTTTTCCCTGATTCTGACAACTGTTCCCTTGATTAAATGTTAGGGAGAAGCCCATTAGACATATACAATAAAAGATCACGTGTGGTATCACAGCACATGCACAAGAATTGGGGAGGAAAAGGGATCTGTAACAAATTGAGTTCATTTCTTTTTGTCTTTTATTTTTCTCCTGTTTTCTTTGTGTGTGTATTTATCAGTTTTTATTCAAAAAGAAATAAAAAGAGGAAAAAGTCTAAGTTTTTTATCTTAAAACCAAAATGTCTTAACTTCCAACTAAAACCCTGGAAATCTACAGCATTTTCTAAAATAGGGAGGCTGGTACAAGCCTTGCAATCCCTGACAAAGCAGAAGGAATGGAAATGCTCCAAGTGCCATTCAGCCTGTGGTTAATCTGAAAGAGGAACATCAATAAAACATGATCTGCTTCCCTTCTGCTGATAGAGACTCATAAATAATAAAGCTTTAAGATGTGGAGTCCAACGTGGCAAGACTTTTCCAGTTTCAGAAGCAGTAGGAGAAAAATCCCTGAAAATGATGTGGGAGAAGTTATTTTAGAAGCCCTTGTGGGTCCTTCAGTGCTCCCTTCATACCCTTCCCACCATGGCCTGTCACCTGCTCAAAGCATTAACCACCCAGTGTGAGACACCAGTGACCCCACGGGGAGAAGAGGTGGCCCAGGTGACACCTGGGCAAAGCCAGGTGTGGATGTGCTCATCATTGTTGCCCTGCCTGTCTTGCACAGCTTTCAAACCCTCCAGATCTTGTGCAAGCTCAGGTTCTGTGTCACTGAATAAATGCCACGCTGTCAGAACGATGTCCAAGCAATTGGTTGTACATTGGTTGGAAAGTGTAGGTGTGGAAGAAACCTTCAGATGTGCCCACCACACCTGGAGATCAGAATTACATAGATCTTGGAGGTTTTCCATCATAAAATCATTGAATAGAATGTATTGGGTTGGAGGAGACCTTAAAGACCATCCAGTTCCTAGTGGACACCTGCCACTATCCCAGGTTGATCCAAGCCATGTCCAACCTGGCTTTGGACACTTCCAGGGATGGGGCACCCAGGGCTTCTCTGGGAAACCTGTCCCAGGGCCTGCCCACCCTCAAAGCCAAGAATTTCTTCCTAAAGTCTAATCTAAATTTCCCCTCTTTGAGTCTGAACTCCATTTCTGTCCCTAACCATAAGACCTCATTTCTTCCAGCATGTCCTCTTTCCAACTAGGTTCTGATTTTCCTCACAGCAATGAAGGGCAAAAATTTACCTGGAGAAATATAGGATGGATTTATGGAGGACATCTCACCAAGGCCATGCTCTTTCCCATCATCAGCATATTAATATTTATTGTATATTTATTAATGTATCAGAGCAACAGAGAACAACACACACAGCAACTCAGCTGGGCATGAATAAGAGAAAAGAGACACCCCCTTTGACCTCTATCATGTCAGCAGAGAGTGGTCTCACAGGAGTGAAAACTGAGCCACAAACTCTCTCTCCTTGGTCATGGATCAGAAAGCAGAATCACACAAAGGATTAACAGCTTGGCTTGTACAAACTGAGGTTACTCAGTGCTGTAAAGAGTTCCATGGTTGTGTTTCCCAGAGGTGAAGGTTCCTCCGTGTTTGTAACACCCAATTGCCTTCAATAAATTAATGTTACTTTGTATTTGTGATAATAAGAGGTGCTGTTGCCTGTGTCCATTCTTCAGCTCTCACCTCTGAAAAATACCCTGGAATTCTTGGGAAAATTCTTGGGTAACTTAGTCTCTGAATTCCATTAAGTTTGGGAAGATTTATCTTCTGCTGAGTCTGAATGATCTTCAAAGAAAGAGTTGAGTCTAAATCTCCATTTTTTAATCTAAAGCTTCATTTCCTTTGGCATTTATTTGCATCTGTTTGGTGGCTTTTTTCGTCTCCCCTACTACACACAGACATTTTACAAGTGGCTTTACACTTCCATGCAGGAATTCTTGAGCCTTATTTGAATTGCACTTTATTTACTAATTAGGAGATGTTTAGCATATTAAGCAAACATTCATTTCTTCCCCAGTTGTTTGAGAGAGAGTTTTCTCTGGGGAGCTGCTTGAACTCTCTTTGTTGCTGTATCAGCTCTGGGGAGCACAGAATCCTGGAAGATCCACCACTGCATCTGCTGCTTCCCTGGTGCTTTCGACAGAAATAGCTGAACTTGGGCTGAAAACTCACCATTTTTTTAAGCACCTTGTGGTGCAGTCTGAAATCTGCCCCTGATATCAGGTCAGGGCAATCACACAGTCATAAAACCTTTGAGATCTTCTAGTTCAACCCCCCTGCCATGGGCAGGGACACCTTCCACCAGCTCTGCTTGCTCCAAACCCCATCCAGCCTGGCCTTGGATGTTTGGTTTCCTCTGACTTGTCCCTTTTCCAATTTTATCTCCACTAATGGAAAAAGAAGGATGAAAAGAGAACAGGAGCAGAAAGAATATGAACCTCATACCTCCATCCCAGGATGGGTAAGCAGCATTTATTGCTGCACTCATGAGGTTTTGGTTGCTTGATTTTTATATTTTGTGGATGTTGAATATGTATGTACATGATCTATGATGGAGAAAAGTGTGGGAGCACAGCAGGCTCTCTCTCAGACAAGTCTCTCACCTCTCCGGGGGTCTCTTTGTTTGCCAAACTGAAAATTCAGGAAACCTTCCTTCACAAAATAAAATCCTCTTTACTGTTACCTCAGTGATTTTCAGTATCCCAAAGGATCAGCCAGGAAGCCTAAACTGTCCTCACTTGTCTGGATCTGTATAAGTACACAAAGGATTAAAGATACAGTGGATCATTTGGATCCTCCAATGTGCTGTGGGCCAAACTCTCTGCAGCTGCTGCTCTCCTGAAAACCTGGGGTAGGTGCAGCTCTGATGGCAGTGGGGAAGATGAAGGTGGGAACCTCCTTCTGGATCTGACATGTCTAAAATGCTTCTCAGCCCATTCTCCTTCAATAGTCAATAGGGAGAAAAAGGCACACCCAGAGGACAATTTGCCTCACCCTAAAATAAGGGACTAAGGTCAGTCTGACCAAGATCCTTTGGAAGAGCTTCCTCAGAGCTATTGGTTATAGAGGGATCCCAGGATGAGACACTCAGGTGCAGTCACCTGACTTTCAGATGTCTAAAATTGAGAGATACAAATCTCACTTGCCTCATATCCCTGTCCCTCCCCATCACATCACATGAAGAGACCAGACCCTCCTCTTCCATATTACTGTGTCCCCACACCACAGGACTGGGATGGTTGGAATGGTACCAACACTATTCAGCTCTGGGAACATCAGACTCTTTCTCCCTCCCAGTACTTGGGGCAAAGGAAGAAACCAACATCTCTGTGCTGTGGGTGCTCAGCTATAGCAAGAGAAGCACAAACTGAAGGTCAATCAGAAGATCTTCCGGGCAAATCTGAGCCTGATTATCCCACCAGATCACTCCCCCAAAGCAACTGGGACTTCACAACTTAAGGTCATCCCACAGTCCTCTCTCACAGAGCACAGGATGACATCCAGTGTTTCCCAGACAGCTCAGGTGTGTTTTTTCTCCCTGACCTCGGGAACAGCTTTATGGGATCACTTCACCTGCATAAGAAGCTGATCTGGGCTGAATCACAGCCTGCCAAAGAGAGCTGTTTCCTACAGCACAACTCCAGCAGTGGCAGCTCTGGCTGCCTCCCTGTGCAGGGGGATGATTTCAGCCTGAGTTGGACTCATTTCAGAGTCAGAGCAACTCCCGTGCTCTGTGTTTGTGCTCAGAGGCTTTCGCTGAAGGTTCCTCTCCTTCCCCAGCACCAGGAGAATCCCTTCACTTGTCAGCCAGACAGAGGCCTTTTGATCAGCCTGAGACAGGGTGTCTTACAGAAATACCTCTCTGCCTGCAGCAAGGTGCAATCTGCACTATTTTCCAGGCTTGATTTCCTTTGTTTTCCACCCTCAGGTTCTTTCTTGCACACAAAGCAGCACTGCAAAGGGGGACAATCCACACTCGGCTGGAGCCCATTAGGGAGCTTTTCAGCTCCTGGGGTCTTTCCACATTTATGTATGTTTTAATCATAGAGTGATTTTTTTTTGGAAGGAGCTGCAAAGATCATCCAGTCCCACTCCCTGCCATGGGCAGGGACACCTTCCACTAGCCCAGGTTGCTCCAAGCCCCATACAACCTGCTCTTGGACATTTCCAGGGATGGGGCAGCCACAGCTTCTCTGCCCAACCTGTGCCAGGGCCTGCCCACCCTCGTAGGGAAGAATTTCTTCCTAATATCTCACCTAAATATACTCTCTTTCCATTTGAAGCCATTCCCTGTGTCCTGTCCCTCCATCCCTTGTCCCAAGTCACTCTCCAGCTCTCTTGGAGCCCCTTTAGGCTCTGGAAGGGACTTTCAGGTGTCCCTGGAGCCTTCTCTTCTTCAGTGAACCCCCCCCAGCTCTCCCAGCCTGGCTCTAGGAGCACAGGGGCTCCAGCCCTCGAAGCATCTCTGTGGCCTCCTCTGGACTTGCACCAGCATCTCCATCTCCTTCTTATGTTGGGAGCGCCAGAACTGGAGGCAGCTCTGCAGGTGGGACCTCTCCGGGTCAGAGCAGAGAGGCAGAACCCCATTCCTTGCCTTCACATTTGATTTCCTGAGCAGCAAGAGCACATTGAGGGGCCACATCCAGCTTGTCCACTAACACAGCCGCTCTTCAGCACTCCCCTGACCTTCAGAAAGGAATGAGAGCCTAGAGCGAATAACCTTTGCTGCACAACACCTTGTTTGCATTTGTCCCTGGAAGTGCTCTAGGCATTTTTGTGAAAACTTCGGTGGTGCTCTCAGTCACACACCTGGGAAATAGTCCTGTCCACCTCATCCTGGGATTTGGAACATTTGTTCTCAGGAGAACGGAGAAGCAAAGTGGAGGAGAAGGGGTGATACCAGCCTATGACACATCTATGTTACAGTGTTGTTCTCCTAACTGAGCCATTTCAAAACAAAAGGAAAAGGAGCAATCTTTAAGAGCTCAGATGTTTTGATGACATTTTCGAGAGAAACTATTCCCACCCACACAAGCTTTTCACTTGGAAATTTTCCTTAATTGCTCTTTTGTTATCTTAATTCCCAAACTTTGATCAGAGCACTTTGATTCCAATGAAGTGTTTTGTTCTCTGCCAAAATATTGCTTTCCTTAATTGCTCTGATTGCAGAGTCAGGGCAATCTGCCTCCTGGTACTGGAGGTACCAAATGGTCGAGTCAGTGCTGAGACACACACAGGTCACCTCGACCTCCCCACCAGGATGAGAGTAAAACGTGACTCTGGAAAGGATGCTCTGGTGAGACAGCCCGTGGAGATGCCCTTGAGAGCCAGGGTTCAACCCCAGCTCTTCCCTTAGGCTTTCTGAGTCCCATCCATCTCAGCAGGCATAGATGTCTCTATCTGAGCTCCTCACCCCAAATTAAATCAGTCAGGGGGATAATTCACCTCATCCTTAAGAGGAGATATAAATAAGTCAAACCTATTGCTCCCTGAAAGTACCAACTCCTCACCTCAATCCATTAGCAGAGCCTGGGGAGATAATTTAGTTGCCTAAAATCAGGCTTCTGGTGCCAATTAAGATCCATGGGGGCCTCCTACTATGTGTTCAGCTGCCACTTCAGAAGACACTGAGCACCTTGGAGGGTCCTACCAGCCCCACACATGTATACATAACCCAGATCATGCAAAGACACAAAACAACTTTAGTCAACTGAATAAAGTTAAATCACAAATTTTAAGACACAAAGAAAAGAATCATTCTCTTAAGAGTTTGCTCCAATCACAGAATCCCAGACTATTCTGAGTTGGAAGGGACCCCCAAGGATCATTGAGTCCAACTCTTAAGTCAATGGCCCACACAGGGGATTGAACCCATGACCTTGGCATTATTGCAACCAAGTTTTAACCAACTGAGCTAATCTCAGTGAATCACTCTCACCTTTAATATCTTCCTCCTTGCTTTGTTGTGTTCTTGCCTAGATTGAAAAGCCCATTTAGCACCCAATCCCTTCCTCTCAGTGATGCCCTTTCAAAGACTTCAATCAATCCCTTATGGATTGGGAGAGTTTGTGAGGTCTTCCCCCAAGATCTGTTTCCACCTGGGAAATAACTTCCATGGGAGGCAGAAATAGGCACAGTAAGGCAAAAATAATTGGAATGGAAACTGCCCCTCTTGAAGAGAAATCATCCCCAGTCAATCCACAGGACTTGGAATTGCAAGTGTATAATAAAGTTCACTTAAAACCCAATTTCTGCTTCTTCATAGCATCATTTACAGCACTGAAGGTCTCTCTTGCATCCAGGAATGGACATTTTTCCACGCAATGAAGGGACTTTCCTCTTCCATCTGCTCCTGGCCATCACAAGGCAAACCATCAAAGGGATGTGACAGGATGGCCCACCCTGATAAGACCTAAAATCCACTCAGAGAATGCACACAATGCCAGCCAGCATGAAAGACACCATGCAAGTTCAACTGCTGGCCCAGGGTGCTGTTGTGGAGTTGAATGATGCCAACATCAGCCTGGTTCACCAGACTTCCAATGCACATCCAGTGTTTGGGACAGGATTTGGCAAAGAAACTGCTGTGCTGGCCTGTAGATCACTTTATACTATACAAGCCCAGTCCCCTTTCACACAGACAGGTCCTTCTGACATAGCCCTGCTTGGGGTTTTGTGTGGAGATTCCTCCTTTGGGTGGCAACACCCCCAAGGACACTGCTGAGGTTGAGAGCAGAGATCTCCCCATGAGCCTTGGTCTGGGTGAGCTACAGCAAATCTCTACTTAATAATCCTTTCTTTTTGCCAGCTTTAATATATTTCCTTCAATAATTGCTTCAATATAATGCTCTGTCCTACCTTATACTATGGTATTAGTGGTTTTAGCTGTTGTATTGTGTAGGAAGTGATTCTGATTAAAATCTTTTGTCTAATCATCTGTAATAATAAATGATTAATTTTATATGATCATGCTCATTTTGCCAACCATTAAAACCAGTGGGATAAAAGTGGCTCAATCCCACCTCTGTCATTCTTTAAATTCAAACCACTGACATAATCCAAGGCTAAGACTGGATTCAGCTGCACCTGGAAGGAGTTTAGAAAGCCAGGGAGTCCTTTCTGCTCCTCATGGCTCAACTGCAGAGCTTTTTTTCACAAATTTTGTCTAAGCCTTCCACTCCCACCCACGCCAAGTGAGCTCACTAAAGTTGTTTCTAGTGCCTTCAACACTGAGCAAAACCACTGGCACAGGAACTCCTGGATTCCCTTGATGCCAAGAGGAGAGGGGAAGGGAGCTCTGCTCAACCAGCCAAACAGCTGAAGGGAAAGGAATTTAAGTCACCCACAGTGATGACTTTTATTCCAGTGCTCTCAACCTCCACAGCAGCAAGAGAGGCTTTTATTGCAGTGGGAGCTAATGCAGGGAAGTAATTATGTTAATGAACAAGACAGATTGGGGAGGCAGAGGCAGGGGAATTAGCTTGTGCAATACATCAGAGCACAGTTAACAGGGCACAGGTGGCAAATGTCCTGGTGAACAGTGAATGAGGGATCTGCAGCAGCATCTCAGGAATGGGGGGCAAGAAGGGTGTGCTGCTCTGAAAAGAAAAAAAAGGAGGAAAAAAAAAGTTAAAATTAAGGATTGTAGAGTATCTGGTCAGATATCTGTAAAACATACAGTTTGGGGCCAAATTTTAAATTTTATCTAAATGTCATAAACCTACTAATCACAGAGCCACAGAATGGCTTGGATTGGAAGGGACCTTAAAGGTCACCCAGTTCCAACCCACACACACAGAAGGCAGGGGCACCTTCCACTATCCCAGGTTGCTCCAAGCCCCGTCCAACCTGGCCTTGGACACTTCCAATGATGGGGCAGCCACAGCTTCTCTGCCCAACCTGTGCCAGGGCCTGCCCACCCTCACAGGAAAAAATTCTTCCATAAATCTATCCTAAATTTCCCTTCTTTCAGTTTGAACCCATTACTCCTTGTCCTATCACCACATTTCCTGGTGAAGGGTCCCTCTCCAGCTTCCTTGCAGGCCCCCTTCGGATACTGGAAGGGGCTGTGAGGTCTCCACACAACCTTCTCTTCTCCAGGCTGACCATCCCCAACTTCCTCAGCCTGTCCCCATAGGGGAGGTGTTCCTGGTCCTTGGACATGACTAAATCCCACCCAAGTGCCTAAAAAATGTCACCAGAAAATGAGCTGGGCTCTGGAAATTTCTGCATCTCTTGATTGATGCAGAAAGAGCCTGGATGACTAATTTAAAATTATCAGTTGTCTTTTAAACCTCTGATGTTAGACAAAAAGTATTTTTCCTCTCTTCAGTGGAAAAAAAATGGTTGGGCAGAGGAGATGATGGCTCTGCTGCACAGGCTGCTTAAACTGCCCTGGCTTAGGAATATGAGGATCTTACTGATTTTCTCAATGATTTTTTTGTTTGTTCAATTTTATTTTAAGGAAACATTTTCCAGTTGAAGATGTCCCTGATTATTGCAGGGGAGTTGGACTAAATGGCCTTTAAGAGTCCCTTTCAACCCAAACTCTTCTCTGATTCTCTGATTCAGCTTCTAAGTCAATGTTGAGTTGCCTTTCCCCATCAGACAGCTCTTCCCTCTCCAACCTGCTTGCAGAAGGACTGAGGAAACCACTTTTCTCCCAACCAAGTGCATTTCAGTAATCCTCTACCTCCCTCTTTGTCGAGTTTCCCAATAAATGGGATCCAGAGGTGGCAGAAAATCATCTTTCTCCCAGCCTGACCCTCCACAGGAGGCACCACAGTGGCTGAAGCCACAGACTGCATGGCAGGAGGGCTCTGTGCAAAGCCTGGCACTCCCCTCCTGCCAGCCTGTGCCACCCACACACGGCCCAAGGAACAGGCCACGATGGTCCTGCTGCCCCCACAGCTGCCCACCATCCACACCAGGCTCACAACATCTTAACAAACTGCTTTTCCCCACTGGCATTCACTTGGATGAAAGGTGTCTGCAGATCACAGGACATCCTTTGTGGTTTTATTTTGCAGGGGATGCTTTCAGAGTGTCCTGGACACCTCTGGCATGTAAAAGTCAAGCCAGGAATGAGTCATGGTGAAGTATTTTAAATGCATGACAACTATTTTTTCTGGTGCACTAAAAGCTCCACACTTGGTCTATTTTTAATGCAACTGGCAGCACATCAGCATGAAAATAAATGCAATATTTTAGTGGCTGACAAGTTATGGAATGAGCCATGAGTTCCCAGTTAATGGGTGTGGGTTTGGCTTGTGCCAGTGTGAGTTGTCTGAAGTTCTTCCTTTGCTCTGCATTTGCTCTGTGCTGGAAGCTCACCTGTGACATGGCACCACTGCTATTAAATGCCTAAATACTAAAAACCTTATTAAATGCCCTTCCCAGTGCCTTTTCAGGCATAGGAATGCAGCAATGAGCATGTAAAACAGTTTGTTCTAATTAACCTTAATGATGTTGGCATGATTGAGATGAATCATTTCAAATCCAGAAGTGCAAATTTACATGTCACTCCTCTCCTGCAGCTCAGGCTGTTGACTGACAAGTGGCTTTTTACAAGCGCATGTGGTGATAGGATGAGGAGTGATGGCTTTGTACTGAAAGAGGATTAATTCAGATTAGATGTGAGGAAGGAATTCCTCCCTGTGAGGCTGGCAAAACACTGGCACAGATTGCCCAGAGAAACTGTGGCTGCCCCATCCCTGGAAGTGTTCAAGGGCAGATTGGAGAGGGCTTGGAGCAACCTTGGTTAGTGGAAGGTGCCCCTGCCCATGGCAGTGGCTTGGAACTCAATGATCACAGAATCATAGAATGGATTGGGTTGGAAAAGACCTCCCAGATCATCAAGTCCAACCCTTGGGCCAACTCCACTCCCTTTACCANAGCCTCGTTGCTCTTCTCTGGCCCCGCTCCAGCCCCTCAATCTCTTGCCTCAACTGAGGGGCCCAGAACTCAACACAACACTCAAGGTGTGGCCTCCCCAAGGGAGAGTCCAGGGGAAGGCTCACTGCCCTGGGCCTGCTGGGATCTTCAAGGTCCCTTCCAACCCAAGCCATTCTGTGATTCCAGCACTCTGTTGGTTGGGAAAGTCTCAAAAGTCCTTCTAGACTGGTGGTGCCACTGGACAATGCTGGTTACAGAAACACACACCTTGACCAAGCTGATTCCTGAGACTGGGACAGATGATGGACCTGTTTCTGTGGAGAAAACAGCCCACATTGCTATGCTGTGCCTTGGCCATCCTCTGTTCACCTTCAGGCTGGAACCTCCTGGGAGCTGGATGGTCTTAGCACAGCACTGAGCTTGGGGAGGCACCAAATCACAGGTCCATGGATGAGCTGACGCTGAACACGAGGCCACAGGCAAGGAATGGTTTGGAAAGACTGTCACTAACACACAGAGGGGAAGAAAAGGGCAGAGGTGTCTTCTTGCCACCACATCAACCTTTGCTTCAGGTGCTGTAAAGGCATCATATGTAGGAAAACATTATTTACAAACCCCAGGGGTTTATATGGGCAAAATATGATGTGAGGAGCTGGTTTAAAGATCATTTGTCCCAGTGTTCCTGGAGGGAGGAGGAGAACCCCCTCCACAGCTCCATGTGGTGCTGGGGGAAGGTCTACACAGGGCAGGGGCAGCCCAGCCAGACATGACACGGCCAGGACATCACCCACTGTGCCCACACCAGTCCTGGCACACAGAGCTTCATGTGAGGGACACACAGAGCTTCTTGTGAGGGACATACAGAGCTTCATGTGTGGGACACACAGAGCTTCATATGTGGGACACAGAGCTTCATGTGTGGGACACACAGAGCTTCATGTGTGGGACACAGAGCTTCATGTGAGGGACACACAGAGCTTCATGTG
>VWZD01011814.1:110307-129561 GCA_013396695.1 Sakesphorus luctuosus
GAGCTTCATATGAGGGACACAGAGCTTCATGTGTGGGACACACAGAGCTTCATGTGAGGGACACACAGAGCTTCTTGTGAGGGACATACAGAGCCTCATGTGTGGGACACACAGAGCTTCATATGTGGGACACAGAGCTTCATGTGTGGGACACCAGAGCTTCATGTGAGGGACACACTGAGCTTCACATGAGAGACACAGAGCTTCATGTGTGACACACAGGGCTTCTTGTGAGGGACACACTGAGCTTCATATGAGGGGCACACAGAGCTTCACGTGTGGGACACACTGAGCTTCATATGAGGGGCACACAGAGCTTCACGTGTGGGACACACTGAGCTTCATGTGAGGGACATGCAGAACTTCATGCGAAGGACACACATGCTCTTTCTTCCAGCTGAGGAGGACCACACCAAGCAGAGGTCCCCAGCTCCCTCCCTGATGGGTTCAGTGCCCATCAATATTTGGATGCACCTCCCTGTCCCTGCAGAGTCACCCACGAGGACACCCCAACACTCAGAATTCGCCCCTGGCACAGAAGTTGGGCTGACATTGCCCCAGGACTGGCCTGGCACAGGCAGCTCAGCTGTACCCCAGTGATAAATGTCCCTTGTTTGGCAGGATGGATGGAGCTGGGATTTCCTGGTCTAAAACAAGCTGTGAAAAATCGATTGCACGGAGGTCCTTTAAACCATCAAGGTTTGTGCTGTCTGGGCAGACACACAGGCAGCAGCTGAAGAAGAAAAAGGGGTTGTAGAGCTCGGTTATGATGGATTTCAAACACAGTGAGAACTGAAATGATGTTCATTCTCCAGATAATAACAGCAAGGGCTGAATAACTGAGGGGAGCTCTGGAAGCACCTTGGGTTTTTCAAGTTAAATGAGCAGAGAAGACAAAGGAATTAAAAATCATGGGCTTCTTGGAGTCACTAATTAAGGCAAGAAGTTGACTGTGGCCACTGTGGTTTCAACCTGAGAGATGTTTTTTTCTGTAAGTCACCACAGCATCACCAGCTCCAGGGATGATACCACAGTGGCTTGTGTTCCTTTGTCAGGAGTGTCCCAAAGCCACCAAGCCCTTGCTGGAAGCCAGAATTGTTGTGATCCTCCATAGGAATTACTGATACTTACCTGCAGACACTGTCATGGACCGTGGCCTCACTGATCCAGGCACAGACTGCACCAAGGAACAGCCAATTCCTGCTGCAGAAATCTCCCAATCCAAATACAAGATGGAAAATTTAGGAGCAGCATATTCTTCTTTTAAAGGCTGGAAAGTGAGGCACAGGTGGAGTGTAGGTTCCCCCAGGGTCACTCAGGGAGGCAGTAGCAGAACACAGGAGTAAATCATAGAATCATAGAACGGATTGGGTTGGAAAAGACCTCCCAGATCACCAAGTCCAACCCTTGGGCCAACTCCAGTCCCTTTACCACATCATGGCACTCAGTGCCACGGCCAAGCTCACCTTAAAAAACCTCCAGGGATGGGGAATCCACCCCCTCTCTGGGCAGCCCATTCCAATGCCTCAGCACTCTCTCTGCAAAGAAGTTTTTTCTCATCTCCAACTTCAATTTCCCCTGGCAGAGCTTGAGCCCGTGCCCCCTTGTCCTATTGCTGAGTTCCTGATCAGAATCCAGATCTCCTGCAATGTGCTGAACTCCAGAAACCTTCAATACATCCTTCTTTCCAGACATGTCACAGACATGAAACATGTGTAGATATCCCTGCTCTGAAAATGCAGCTGCACATCAGCTGAGTTTCTCTTAACATGGCAAGAGTTGGACTCCATGATCCTTGTGAGTCCTTTCCACAACTCAGAATATTCTGTGATTCTGGCACTCTCCTGAAAGAGCAGCACAGCAGAAACTTGTGTTGCAGCTCTGCAGTCCAGATGTGGTTTGAAGGCCAGATTTTCCATGTTGAGTAAGGGGCTGCATTCAGAGGGGAGCTGAAGGCTGCAAACAATGAGCTCCTGACCCAGAAACAAGAACAACATTACAGAGGACAAAATAAACTCCACACTAGGGAAACTTCGCTTTTGCAAGGCAAATTTTTTGTTATGTCACATCAAAATGAAATAGATGCTAAAGACCAGAAATGCTGTCCCTTCCTGGATGCAGAGAAAGAACTTGAGTGCCATCATTTCTGCTTGACTTGAGCTTGACAACACAATTTTCTCCCAAAGCTTGTTAATGCCAGAAGAGAGAGAGGCCACCACTGACACACACCAGCAATGCTAATAAAAAACAGGGTTGGCTTGGCTTGCAGAGACCTTTCTGAGAGCTCCTAAGAACTGAGAAGCTGCTGCTGTTGTCACCACAGCCCCTGTGAATGGCAGCCTTCAAACAGAGGGAGCAAACTGTGAGGGAGCTTTGTGGTCTTTATGGCAGAGATAACAGTCCCATTTCAAATCCAACATTAGTTTGAATGAGGAACTTTCACAGCTTTGAGGGAGTTTGGCACTTCCTCATTCCTTCCACACATTCCCTTTTACTTCCTGGCAATTTGGAGGTGGTTCCATCACTGGGGGGTGTGACAGTCCATAGGTTGTAGTTCCCTGAACCCTAAAATGACCCAGCAAGGGAGAGAGGACAGAATTCTTGAATGGTTTGGGTTGGAAGGGACCTTAAAGGTCAACTCTTCCCAACCTCCTGTCATGGGCAGGGACACATTCCACTGGACCAGGTTGCCCCAAGCCCTGTCCAACCTGGCCTTGGACACCTCCATCTTTGTAACACAATCCTGCCCTTTGTCCAAGCTCTCTGCACAGTGCAGGTATAAAGGATATCACCCCAAAAATATGGGGCAGAGAAATACCACACCACAGGGGACACAAGAAGAACATCCCTGGCACTGGCTCTACACCCCTCCACCCCTTCATCCCACTGAAGAAACTTGACACCAAGCCTTTGTGCTGCTCCTGCCTGTGCTGAGGGTCACAGGGTTGCCCAAAAAGCAAAGAAATAAAGATTTATCTTTTGGCCACATCCCCTCAATCTCATTACCAGAGTCCTGCAGAGGATTCCTCAGCCTTTGCATTCCCAGCCTCAATACAGGCTCCTCTCCAGGGTGCAAAGCCAGGCAGATCCTCCTCAATGCAAGAGCAGACCACACAGTCTCTACCAAAGTCTGACAGGTTAAATCGTTTCCAGAGCCCAAAATGCAGAGGAAAATTCTTTTATCCCTGCCAGCAATAAATGACCCCCTGGACATCAGCTATAATTGATGGGGAATCAGCAGGACGTCTGAGACAGCTCATACTCCTTTTTCTCCTCCTCTCAGGCTGTGTGGAGGTGACAATTTTGGCTAAACACACCAACCAGGGAGGCACACAGAGCTCCCCTTCAGGCTGGAGTTTGATATCATTCCCTTCCTTCAGAGACATCATTAATAAATTGTTTGATCTGGCAGGTGGGCTTTGGTAGACCATGGTAACAGCACAGTGAAAAATGTCAGTTGTTAATTTACAGTGTAAATAACTTGAGACTTTCAACATCCTTCAGATCTGTGAAATCACTGGATTTCTTCTTTGGGGCTGGTTTGGCTAAAGAGATCAACAGAAAGAGTAAAGGGAGTCAACAGAAAGATCAAGAGAAGCTTCTGAGTTTCCTCCTAAGGAGAATGCTGCCCTTCATTATCACAGTGATGAAACTCAGTGCAGTCCCCAGGGAAGTCCAGCCCAGCCCTCCCAGGCCTTCAAGAGGAGTGGAGCAGACCTGCAAAGCTCAACATGCATTCCAGGAGCTCCATCCAGCTGAGGAAGAGGGAAAATGAGCTGGATCCAACTTCCCAGCACCTTGGGTTTTCTAATTAGTGTGTCACAGTCCAGATATGAAAATAATAAAAGAGGTGGAAAACAACACAAATGTTGGCTGTTGGCACTGGATTGGGATTAGTGGCAAAAAGGAGGGAGTTCAGGCACTGCTGGCACCAAGAAGGACACAAATGTCATACACAGCAATATAAATCTCCTGTGCGGTGTTCATGGTACCCACCAGGTCTCCTCCACTGGTGATGTGACAGCACAAGGTCCATGAAAACAAGACTTACCATTTTACCTGTTGGCTCAATGATCTTCAAGGTCTTTTCCAGCCTTAACGATTCCCTGATTTTATGATTTCCCAAACCAGCCCATTGCAAGTCAATCCAAGCCATGGAGAGCAAAGCAGGGCTCAGATTTTTGTGTGTGGTTGGTTGCTTATTCTGAGTTGCTTTATTTTTTCCCTTTCCCTTTCCTCTCAACCTCTGAATTTTCACACATCAACCACTAAGAGAGCTGAAGTGAGGAAGGGTTTGTTCCCAAGGTCAAGCCACCATGACCCTGCCTGGCTCACACACCTCCGTTCATCTCACTCCATCCGTGTTACCTCCCACCCCTTCCCACCCTCCTTCCCTTCCTGTGGCAGCAGCACTGGGAGAAATTCTGCAGAGCTTCATCCCTGCTCCTCTCCCTCTCCTCCTGCTGTAATTCCCCTGCCAAAAGCCTGAGGTTTGTGTCCTCCCCCTTGGGTGCTCCCTGCCCTCTCCTAGCACAGTGTCTGGGGCAGTGACAAGGTGGGCACGGGCTCAAGCTCTGCCAGGGAAAATTGAAGTTGGAGAGCAGAAAAAAATTCTTTGCAGAGAGAGTGCTCAGGGATTGGAATGGGCTGCCCAGAGAGGGGGTGGATTCCCCATCCCTGGAGGTTTTTCAGCTGAGCTTGGCCGTGGCACTGAGTGCCATGATCTGGTAAAGGGCCTGGAGTTGGCCCAAGGGTTGGACTTGATGATCTGGGAGGTCTTTTCCAACCCAATCCATTCTATGATTCTGTGATTCTATGACTAGGTTTGCTGAGCTGCTCTCCCTTTCCCACCAATCCCTCCTTCCCACACACCTCACTCCCCGATTTTTGACAATGCAGGAATGTTTCCTTCGTGAGAAGTTTAAGGAATGTTCTGCTTTGAAACTCTGCGGGTTGAGCCTGTCCTGCATCCTCATCACCACCTAATGGCAAGTGAGGAAACAGCACTTGGATCCCAAACCGGTGCTGGGGGAGCAGATTCCAAAGGAGATGGAGACACACGCTCTGTCAGCGTGACCAACCCCTGTGCGTGTCCCCCCTGCCAGAACAGCCCAAACTGGTCCTGCCTCCCCCCTCCACAGGCTGAGCATCCCAGGGACACAATTCAGACACTCAAAAATTATCTTTTCAAACAAAGACCCAGAAGGGCAAAATGATCAGAGTGGAGCACGAGGAGGAATTAACTCAGGTCCTTCTTGTTGCAGAGGCAAACAGAGCTCCTTCCCTGCTCCGTGTGTGTCACAACACCTGATCTTCACAGCCACAGTTCCCAACTGAGCCTTTTAGGGGCTTCTCAGGGGCTTCAACCACTGTCATTAAATAAATCACTTGACTACATCTCATTTTATGGGTTTTTCTGGCAGTTTATTTCTCAGTTCTCTCCATCATGGCTTGCAGTTGTCAGGTGGTTATGGAGAGAAGGGAAGAGGAGCAGAAGAAGGGGAAGAGGATGCAACTATGTTTACATTAACAATATTTAAACTATTCTTGCCCAAGGATTTTTAATTTTCAGAAGGGACTGTATTCAGAGCTGCTTTTTCACACAATTACACACAATTTGAAACCCTACACACACCATGCAAACCATCCAACACCACACAGCTATAGCTAATTATTAAATAACACATATTTCCTAAAAATTGCTAGATCTAAACAGTCTTAATGCAACTTATTTTAACTTTATAAAAAAACTCTACTAATGTTACTCCATGGAGTTTCTGCAAGATTTATTTCTTGCTTCTGCACCACCTCAAGGTCTCCAGACCAATTCCATTCTTATCTTAGCAGCACCCGCAAATTTGTCTTTGGTTTGCCAGCCTGGAAATGTTTTCAAACTGAGCTTGGCCGTGGCACTGAGTGCCATGATGTGGTAAAGGGAGTGGAGTTGGCCCAAGGGTTGGACTTGATGATCTGGGAGGTCTTTTCCAACCCAATCCATTCTATGATTCTCTGTATGAATCCTCTAACACGTGTGGGTGTGGAGCTGCTCACACTGGTGCTCTGGGACCATCCCAGGGCTGGTGGGCACAGCCAGGCCCTTCCAAACAGATTGGCACAGACATTAAATGGCACTGAGCAGATTAAACTCTGCCTCTCCCTTACACCGAGGCAAAGCCACCAGCACTAAGGTCCAGTTTTATACAAATCTTCACCTTGATCACCAAGAGTCACCTTGCACTTCCCTGCCCTTGAGAAAGACATCTAAGCTTGACATACTTGACCTTTTTCCCCAAAAAATATTCTTCCCTTTTCATTGCTTCTGGTCATTCCCTGAAAGGCCAACTCAAAACTCTCTCAAAATACAATTTATCTGACCTTTTCCTAAGACAGCAGTGATGTTTCATGGCTTATGTGACCTCCAACATGCACTGGATCAGTAAATCCTGCACTTGGGTTCAGGATTTTCGGTGCCAGGAGGTTTTTAGTGCTCTAAAACAATTCTTTAATGAGAAACTCAAGTGGAAGTTCAACACACCATGGAGCCTGCCTGGGTTAGCAATGAAACCCTAATCAAGGAAAGACACTGAGATCTGTCTCCAGGTGGGACAGTACTTGTATCACAGAGAAATACAAAGCCAGAACTTATTTGTCTTGGCCCTTGCTCACCACAAAGAGTGTAAGAAGGTGTATTTTAGGACTGGAAGTTAAGCCTAACTCAGGAGTGACCCATCCTGCTTAGAAAAGTATAGAGAGACAAGGCTGTGTCCAAGCACTCCTGACCCAACACAACACCTTGCCTGGAGAGATGGATATTTGTCCAGAAAGGTGGATATTTGTCTGTCTGTTTTGCTCATGCTGGACAAGCCACCAGCTCTCCAGACATCTGGGCTGCTCCTTGGCATTCCCAAACCAAACCCATCCTCTGGAAAGCACAAGGACAGCAGTGTCTGGCTGAAGGGCAGCTCAGGTTTGCTCTTTGGGGATGTAACAAAACACAACCTTCCTCCTCATTAGAGCATCTCCCCTCCAGAGATCCCCCAGGCTTAAACATTTCCTTAGATTTTAAACCAAAACGTCTCTTGGCACAGACAGGCCCAGTGAAAAGGTACTGACAGGTCTGCCAGGGCTGAAAGCCACCGGCAGTGCAAGCTAAAAATCGGGATATGTGGCATGTTAAGGATGTCCTGGCCCTTAAAGGGTGAAACATGGGGAGGGAGCTTGTTTTGCTACAGCTAAGCCTCAATCCAGGATTTCCAGGAGGGAAATCATCCTTCCTCAAAGCCCAGCTCCACTCCACGGGGACAATGGAAACTCAGTGTCCTGCTCCACCACCCTCCAGTCCCAGGAGGATGTCAGAGGTGGAAGGAAGGAGTCATGAGAAGGAACCAGAGCTCCCAGTTTGGAGCACAATGGTAGGGGAGAGGAATTGACTTTTCCATCAAGAACTTCAAGACAAGGAGTAAAGGGGACAAATTGAAAGAGGGGAAATTTAGGTGAGATATTCAGAAGAAATTCCTTACTGTGAGGGTGGCTGGACACTGGCACAGGTTGCCCAGGGAGGGTGTGGATGCCCCATCCCTGGACTTGTTCTAGGCCAGGCTGGGTAAGGCCTGGAGCAACCTGGTCTGGTGGCAGGTGTCCCAGCCCATGGCAGGAGGGGTTGGCTCTGGGTGGTCTTTAAGGTCCGTTCCAACCTTTTAACATTCTGTGATTCTAACTGGGGACACAAGGGAGTGTCCTGAACACAGATGTGACTGAGCCATTTTTAACTGCTCAAGGGGACCTTCTGACTGTCTACAGCTCCCTGGCAGGAGGTTGGAGCCAGGTGGGAATTGACCTCTTCTCCCAGGTAACCCCAACAGGACAAGAGGAAACAGCTTCAAGCTGCACCAGGGGAGTTTTAGATGGGATATGGGGGGAAACATCTTCCCTGAAAGGGTGGTCAGACATTGGAAGAGGCTGCCCAGAGAAGTGGTGGAGTTCCCATCCCTGGAGGTGTCCAAGGAACTACTGGACGTGGCACTCAGTGCTCTGGTTTAGTTGACAAGGTGGTGATTGGTCAAAGGTTGGACTTGATGATCTTGTAGGTCTTTTCCAACCTTAATAATTCTGTGATACTTCAAGGATGTCTCCTGCTTTTATTCTAACCTCTTTAAATCTCCAGCAAGAGAAATCTTACCTTGTTTATTCATTAAAAATATTTATGGTGCTTTGCATCATTCTTGCTAATGCAGAGAGGTCTGCTCCACCACCCACAAACCAGGTTAAATTTGCTTTCTCCTAACACCCAGTTTCACAGCTCTAGTTGCCTTTTCATCAGGACTTTGAGTTCCAAGTCCCTGTGTTTGCCAGGAAGGGAAGGAGCAGTTTTTCTCTGCAGGGTCGGGGCTGACGTGGGTATTTGCTCCCTGCTCTTTGGGAACACAGAAGGAAAACGAGCACCACATGGACCCTGGTCAAATAAAACCTGTCCCTCTTTGCAGAGCAAATAGGAGGAAAGGACCAGCACTCTGAGACCTTTATATCCACTTTGTACAGATGTAAGTGACAGTGAAAACCTGTTTGCTGATGGCACAGAAAGTTCAGTCCCCCCAGGACTGAGCTCAGCTCTGCAGTGGAAAGTGGGAATTCACACACCCAGCACTAAAGTTTGCATGGGCTGGCAGAGCCCCTGGCACAGTTTAAGCTAGTTCATAGAATCATAGAATCATAGAATGGATTGGGTTGGAAATGACCTATGAGATCATCAAGTCCAACCCTTGATCCAACCCCACTGTGATCACCAGCCCAGGGCACGGAGTGCCCTGGGCTGGTGATCACAGTGGGGTTGGATCAAGATGTGGTGGATTCTCACTCAGTGCCACATCCATAGAATCACAGAATGGACTGGGTTGGAAAAGACCTCCCAGATCATCAAGTCCAACCCTTGGGCCAACTCCAGTCCCGTCACCAGATCATGGCACTCAGTGCCACGGCCAAGCTCACCTGAAAAACCTCCAGGGATGGGGAATCCACCCCCTCTCTGGGCAGCCCATTCCAATGCCTCAGCACTCTCTCTGCAAAGAAGTTTTTTCTGATATTCAACAGGTGGGTGCTCAGGAGGACAGAGCAGAGGGGAACAATCCCCACCTTCCACCTCCTGCCCACCATTCCCTGGTCTTGGAAAGGTGCAGCTGGAGGTGTCCAAAGCACAGAAGTGAGGATGACCCAAACTTTGGCACGTGAGCTCAACCTCTGGCCCTTTTATTCTGCAGTCTGAAGAACCATTTGTGCTGCTCACCATGGAAAGTTTTTACAGATCTACTCATCTCCCTGTTAATTGGCCAATTCCCCCCAGGGCTCCTGGTCACACCCAGGGCACCCACACACCTGCAGGTTCAGCAAGCACCAAGAAACACGCCCAAACAAACATGTGCCAAGGCACCCTCATGGTCCACCCAGAGTGAAGTTGTGGAGTTCCACCTCTCTGCCATCCTCCCAGCCTGTCGTGTCTCTGCCATTCCTTTCTCCCCCCAGTCTCATCCATTAGCTCAGGTAATTGCTGCAGGTCTGAATCGATGGGATTGCATCAATTTCCAAGGAGCAGCTGTGGATTTAGGCTGGTCAGAGAGCTCAGAGCCAGCTGGCAGCTCTGCTGGATGTTCTCCCCTCAAATCAATACTTAATAGATGAGAGGGATCCTTGAGACTGGATACAATTTCACCAGGGTGGAAGGCACTTCATTCCAACCTGACTGTCTGCTTTGTTTCCTGCAGCCAATTTGCAGTCTCTTAAAATGATCACAGACATAACTTAAATCAAAACAAAGCAAATCCCCCGTGTGAGAGGGAATGCCACAGTGCTCCTGGCAAACCTCTCCCTGGCAAGATAAATGGGTTTCATCTCTGTTTTTAAAGGATTCTAGAGGCAAAAGTTGTAGTTTGAAAGAAAATTCATCTTCTTGAAGGGGGCCATGGTCCTGGGCAGCCTGGTCTAGGTGGCCCTGCCTGAGCAGATCCAGAGGTTCTTCCCAACCTCAACCAGTGTGTGAGTCTGTGACACCTCCCAGTACAAACCCAGAGGTGCAAAGAATGACATTATCATAAGGTACATCCTCACTCTGCTCCAACTGCTGAATATGTGGCATTCTTGTGGTGTCTGTGGTTTTCCTAAAGCTTCAGATCTTGGAATTTTGCAAGAATTGAAGTAGATGCAGAACCACTGAATCTTTATTGCCTGATAAATGACGGCATGAAGGATGATGCCGCTGTCACCTGCTCCTCCCACTCACACCACACTGCAGCTGCCTCAGGTGACTTGACTTTTAAAATGGTAAATTAATCCTGGCAGAGGAAATTCAAGGTAAAACCTGAATGTAGCTGTAAGAAATAGCTAAAGAAATTACTTCACTTCTAGAGGACAAGCCACAGCTGGGCTGGACTGGCTTTCAGCTGTGGTGACAGACTTGAAGCAGCCCCACTGAGCAGATCCCAGTGGAACTGGGCAGCACTAACCCCTCTGCCAACCCCACCAACTGAGTGGGAGCTCCATGATGTCTGCAATGACTGGGAGAAAGAAAGTTCTGTGCTTTAAGGGAGATGTATTTTTTCCCAGTGACTTGGGAAACCTGATTTTTAATGTTACCATAGGGAACTTTGGAGGAAAGGAACCTTCTACAAGACTCTTAGTGCCATTTGCACGTGAGAAAAGGGGGCATTTTTTATGAGGAGAAGGACTTGGGAGTGCTGGTGGATGAGAAAACTCATCAATGTGCACTTGCAGCTCAGAAAGCCAGGCTGGGAGGGCTAAGGGTGTCCACCTGGAGAAGAGAAGGCTCCAGGGAGACCTGAGAGCCCCTTCCAGTGCCTGAAGGGGCTCCAGGAGAGCTGGAGAGGGACTGGGAACAAGGGATGGAGTGATGGGACAAGAGGGAATGGCTTCAAACTGCCAGAGGGCAAAGTTAGATGGGATACTGGGAAGGAATTCTTTGCTGGGAAGGTGGGCAGAGACTGGAATGGATTTGTCAGAGCAGCTGTGGCTGCCCCATCCCTGGAAGTTTCCAAGGCTATTTTGGATGGACCTTGAAGCAATCTGGGATAGTGGAAGGTGTCCCTGGCCATGGCAGGAGGTGGAATGAGATGCTATTTAGAGTCCTTTCCAACCCAAAGAATTCTGTGATTTCGATTCTCTCATTCAGTGTTGGGATTTCTGTGATGTCCACCCACCCAGGATGGGAACACAACCTCCAGGAGACCCAAACCCTCCTGGAGTGGTACCCTGGGACCAAGTAGGAGACCCTCAAATAACATCAGACACGGCTATTCAGACAACTGTGCACAACTTGAGGAAAACAAAGGCTCCAAGATCCACATTTACAAGGCTCTTTACCAGCACCAAATTAATATTCAGATGTTTATCACACCACTTATGCCACAAATCGTTTCTTTTCAAGCACTGCTTTTGTGTGCTTTGTTTAAAACTCTCTGCAGAAGAAAACCAGCAATTATGTTAAGTTCTCTTCAAGCAATTCAAGCCTTTGTCATCCCAGTGGCAGTGTCTGCTTGTCTAGGACGTGTGTGCTATCACACTCTGCTTGAATTTTAGAGTCTAATAACCCATCTTTATACTGACAGGTTTTGACTACATTTCTGGATAAAAAAACAGTCATAGAAAGACCATCAAGCAACTTTTCAATTTAAAATCAGAGAAGTATCCCTTGGTCTTTAGACATATCTTAGAAACACAGAATGGTTTGGGTCGGAAGGGACCTCAAGGATCATCTACTTCCTAACCCTTCAGGCTGAAATCAAAGCATAAATACTGGAGGTAAGTATGAGATGAGGGGAAATGCTCCAACCCTAATTCCATCACACATTTAGGTGTACATTGAAAGTAACAGGTAGTTTGAACCTGCAGACCTCAGGTAAGGCCAGAAGTTATTAAACCCCACAGGACCCAAAATAATCATAGAATCATAGAAACATAGAATCATAGAATGGATTGGGTTGGAAAAGACCTCCGAGATCATCAAGTCCAACCCTTGGGCCAACTCCAGTCCCTTCACCAGATCATGGCACTCAGTGCCACGGCCAAGCTCACCTTAAAAACCTCCAGGGATGGGGAATCCACCCCCTCTCTGGGCAGCCCATTCCAATCCCTCAGCACTCTCTCTGCAAAGAAGTTTTTTCTCATCTCCAACTTCAATTTGCCCTGGCAGAGCTTGAGCCCCCCGTGCCCCCTTGTCCTATTGCTGAGTGCCTGGGAGAAGAGACCAACCCCCACCTGGCCACAACTTCCCTTCAGGCACTTCCAGACAGTGCTGAGGTCACCTCTCAGCCTCCTCTTCTCCAGCACAAACACCCCCAGCTCCCTCAGCCTCTCCCCACAGCACTTGTGCTCCACTCCCTTCTCCAGCCTCGTTGCTCTTCTCTGGCCCCGCTCCAGCCCCTCAATCTCTTGCCTCAACTCAGGGGCCCAGAACTCAACACAACACTCAAGGTGTGGCCTCCCCAAGGCAGAGTCCAGGGGAAGGCTCACTGCCCTGGGCCTGCTGGCCACGCTACTTTGGATCCAGGCCAGGATGCCATTGGCCTTCTTGGCCACCTGGGCACACTCTTGGCTCCTCTTGAGCTTCCTGTCCCTCAGTCCCCCCAGGTCCCTTTCTGCCTGGCTGCTCTCCAGCCACTCTGTGCCCAGCCTGGAGCGCTGCAGGGCTTGGGGTGGCCAAAGGGCAGGACCTGCACTTGGCCTTGTTGAACTCCATCCCATTGCAATCAGCCCATCTCTCCAGTCTCTCCAGATCCCTCTGCAGAGCCCTCCTGCCCTCCAGCAGGTCGACACTCCCTCCCAACTTGGTGTCATCAGCAAATTTGCTGCTGATGGACTCAATCCCCTCATCTAAATCATCAATAAAGATGTTCAACAGGACTGGACCCAACACAGACCCCTGGGGAACACCACTGGTGACCAGCTGGATGCAGCTCCATTCACCAGCACTCTGGGCCCAATCCTCCAGCCAGCTCCTGGAGGGAAAATTGGGAGTAGAATTAATAATTTCTTTATTGCCTGCCACTGCCCCAGGGGATGAGATACAATGTGGGGAGGAGGAAATGTAATATACCATCAAATGGATGCCTACTGATTTTCCACATCAAGTAGAGTTATCTATTTCACTTGAAAGGCTCATGTTTGAACAGATTTTACAGGGGTTGAGGATTGAGTGATCAAAGGTGAAACCTGGAAAAATATTCTTTGCAGGACACCAGAGCGTTTCTGTCTTTATTATCTTGCTTATCTTCTGGCTGTTTTATTTTTCATCTTGCTCTGGTCTCTGGCAGTACTTTGAATAAAATCTCTTTCTGGACTTGCTGGATTTGGGCAATGTATTTGTACTAATGTATTTCTCATGGATACCTACAGATGAACTTGGAGTTTGGTTCCTCACCCTCACTGGGCTCCTGAGCCTGTGCTGGTCCATTGGACACCCCTAAACTGTGCAGGGAGAGATGGGAAAGGCAGATCCTTCAGTGAAATCTTCTTTCAGGGCATGTTCTTATGTGAGGACAGTTCTTTGATGTTCTGTCACAGCTCTGGCAGAGTTTGATTTGCTAAAACTCAGAAACACCACAGACACCTGAGGGGCTGCTGATGCTTCTGGGTCTGCTGCTTTGCACTGCAGTGAGGGTGGGTTGGTGTCCCCTCTGCTCTGGGGACAGGCTGGGAGAGCTGGGGGGGTCACCTGGAGAAGAGAAGGCTCCAGGGAGACCTGAGAGCCCCTTCTAGTGCCTGAAGGGGCTCCAGGAGAGCTGGAGAGGGACTGGGGACAACAGAGGGAGGGACAGGACACAGGGAATGGCTTCCCACTGCCAAAGGGCAGGTTTGGATGGGATATTGGGAAGAAATTCCTGTCTGGGAGGGTGGGGAGGGGCTGACACAGGTTGGCCAGAGAAGCTGTGGCTGCCCCATCCCTGGGAGTGTCCAAGGCCAGGCTGGACAGGGCTTGGAGCCACCTGGGCTGGTGGAAAGTGAACCTGCCCACGGCAGGGGGTGGCACTGGATGATCTTATCACACATTTAGGTAGAGATTGAAAGTAACAGGTAGTTTGCAACTGCAGGTAAGGCCAGGAGCTTATTAAACCCCACAGGACCCAAAATAATGGGATGGGGAAAGAGTAGGAGGAAAATGAATAATTTATTTATGGCCTGCCCCTGCCCAGGGGGATGAGATACATGGCAGGGAGGTTGGAACAAGATGGTCTTTATGGTGCCTCCCAAACCAACCCACTCAAGGTTTCTGTGCCAGTCACGCAGCTCATTCTGAAAGTGAAATCTATGCCCCACACCAGGGAATTCCCTTTGCAGACAGTGAGGTGGGTCCCACAAACTGCCCACAGACAATGGAATGTCCACAGGTCGTGTGGTCTCAGCAGCATCTCCCAGGACTTCAGTGGGGTTGGGGTGGTTGGTGGCCCTGAAGGTGTCAGTGATGTGTCTGAGCCATGGGGGATTTATAGATGTGCTGCTTTGGGGCTGGTTGGTTTTCATGCTGATTGTGGGGTCCAGAAAACAGATCCTGGGAGGAAGAAAGGAAGGATGAGAATGGGTCAGTGACAACAGCAATATGAGCAGCTGAGAGCAACCAGAAAATAAGAATATAGTGTTTCTGTTGTTATTTATTACATCACATTTCATATATAAATGAGGATATTTTTAGTGCCTTTTATTGTGCAGTCAGAGGTAAATTTGGCAACCCTAAAGTTATGCTCATGCTGCAAACTCTCATGTGCTGCCATCCTGAGTGCCTTTTCACTCCCTAAATCAGCTGAACAGGAGGATAATGAATTGCTGGAGAGGGAAAGCAACTGCACAATGAGCAGTTCTTTCATTTGCTTCCCCCAGCTTGTGAATCCAACTCTCCCAGTGGCACTTTGCCCAGTTCATTTTCCTTTAGCAGCTGGTAAATGAATATGTGATCAGGAAATGTTTCCAATAAATGTAATTACTCCTCTGCTAGTGAGGGTTGTGGCCGAGGCAGCCCAGCAACATTTTATAGGAGACAATAAAAAGAGAGAAAATAAATTAAACAAGGAGGATTTTCATAAGAAATTCCAGCTCAACCTGATTCTCGTGTGTTAGAGGAAACCACCATTGAAGTCCTGACCTGGGGAAAATCAGGAAGAAGCCACTTTAGCTGAGGAAAGAATTCCCTCCAGTGGATCTACATGCTTTGCTATTGCTGGAATGGCAAGTTCATAGAATCACAGAATGGTTTGAATTGGAATAAAAAGATTATCTTGTTCCACCCCCTGCCATGGGCAGGGACACCTTCCCCTAGCCCAAGGTTTTAAGTACAGAAGAAAGGAAGGACAAGAGAAAGGAATATCAGCTTGGAGATCAGATTATTCCCTTCTGTTCAGATGTTCCTGCAAAAATGTTGCTATGCCACAATAGAAGGGAAAAAACCTGAGTTGTGTTTGTTGGGGGGTTGGGGTTTTTTTTTTCGGTTTTTTTTCTTTGTTGTTGTTTGGTTTGGTTTGGTTTGGTTTTTTGTTGGGGTGTTTTTAAAATAACTCCTACTGAGGGTTGTTCAGATGTTCCCAGAGGAATAGAAGAGAATGTTGTGTTAAGACTTAAACTTTTCTTTTTTTTTCCTGGAAGTTTCAAAATGCTGTCTGGTGGGTTTGAGTGGAATTTTATCAAAATGGACATTTTCCCACCTGGCTTTTCTTTGACAGAGAATAATTCAACAAAAAAAATTCTTTTTTCTTTTTTTTTGTTAGTGTAAGAGGAAACAAGACATGGACAAAGGGAGAAATCTCTGTATCCTGAATGTGGACCACAAGAGCCTCACATTGGTGTCAGATCTGTGTGTCTCAAAGCAATGTGAGCCTGGAGAACAGATGCTCCAACTCACTTCTCTGAGTCCAGAAACACTGGGTGGCCACAGACCTGATTTCTGTGCCTGTCTGACCCAGCACAGCCCTGAGATATCTGTCTGGAGTCACACAGGGAATCCCAAGAGAGCAAGAATTGAACACAGGTCCTTTCAGCTCCACAGCTCTGCCAAAATCTGACAATGCCTTTGGCTTATGGGACTCTCCACTATGATAATTGGGTTGGTCACTCTGAAATGGGAACCTTTTAAGTCTTCAAATTGGAAAAAATATTATCAAAGTGAGTAGTGTTGGAAGCTGAGCTCAGTGGGATGAGTCTTAGTGCCCCCAAATCCCACCTGGGTACCTAAAGCAAGGAGCTGAGTTCTGAAGGGTGCTCTGAAATCAGTCCTGCTGCTCTGGCACCTCAATGTGTGTCTCTTGACCTGACTCCAGGTACTCTTTTGATGTTCCTCAAGCCTCAGCTTCATAGAATGATAAAATCATAGAATCATAGAATCACAGAATCATAGAATGGATTGGGTTGGAAAAGACCTCCAAGATCATCAAGTCCAACCCTTGGGCCAACTCCACTCCCTTTACCAGATCATGGCACTCAGTGCCACGGCCAAGCTCACTTGAAAAACCTCCAGGGATGGGGAATCCACCCCCTCTCTGGGCAGCCCATTCCAATCCCTCAGCACTCTCTCTGCAAAGAAGTTTTTTCTGCTCTCCAACTTCAATTTCCCCTGGCAGAGCTTAAGCCTGTGCCTTGTCCTATTGCTGAGTGCCTCACTTCCCTTCCATCTTTACCACACTTATATCCTCAGTTCTCTTCTAGTGTTGCAAAGAAAGACCAACTCTCCCACCAGCCAAAGGCCAAATGGGACTATTTCCCTTTCCTTTCTGATCCAGACTCAGTAAAACTGAGTTTATCGACACTCTGACCAACAGTGCTCTCTGCCCCTTGGCACGAATGGTTGGCACTCCAGAGGAACTGCTGCATTTAGTATCCAGCGGCCAATTAAAGTCCTGAGGACTTGTCTGCCTTGCCCATTAGTTTGTAACCTCATGTGAGGTCACAGTTTACAGCTGAGACCCTTCAAACTGAGCCCTTCACGACCATCTAAGCAGTTGCTCTCAGGAGAGGTCTTTGAGCTGTGCGTCAATCCCTGCATTCACCACACCACAACCCATTCCAGTGCAAACACCAAACACTCTGTGAGCTGGAAAACCAGAGAATTCCAGAATGGGTTGGGTTGGAAGGGACCTTGAGGACCATCTCATTCCAAACACCCTGCCATGGGCAGGGACACCTTCCTCCAGCCCACGTTGCTCCAAGCCCCATCCAGCCTGGCCTTGGACACTTCCAGGGATGGGGAATCCACAACCAAACTGAGCAATTGGTCCCTCCTGGCCAAGTCTGTGCTCAGAGTGAGTAAATGAGCAGATTCCAGGGGGAGGGCAGTCCTCACACCAGAGGTTTATTGACCATGCTGAGGATGGTGGGTTCCCAGGAGGTGCCTCAGCTGCTGCTCTGACAGATTAAACAGGAATGTGCAGGTTTTAGCAGGCAAAGCCACAGCCCATCACTCACCCAAGGCACCTCCATGCAGTGCCTAATGCCATGACCTTTTGCATTATTGAATATGCTCATTGCCATAAAAAGGATTGATTTTCTTCCCAGGCACTGATGGATGGAGAGATACAACCCAGGGGGAAGAGCTGCTGATTAACCTGGGTCAAAGATGCCCTCAGAGCCCTTTTCCTTCCTTGCCCACTGACCCAAGAGTGCCTTAAACAGCAGTAGGTGCCATAATTAACCAACTGGAGGCTGTAATTCCTCACTCCTTCAATGGATTCGGGGACCTCACAGCTGACCAGGCAGCAATGGATGACTTAATTTGCAATCATTAATTTATTAAGCATTTAAATTTTTAAGTCAGTCTTAAAAGGCAATTGGGTCTCAACAAAACTGGGCACTGAATTTTAACTACTCAAGACTGTCAAATCAGAGGCTGAGAGCAGCTATACCCTGTCTTTAAAATCTTTATGTGATTCAACTGTTTGATCACAGCCTGCTCTTGCTTCATCTAGGCTGTCCTGGACAAAGACTGTCTTGAATTGAACAAAATATTTCATTTTCAGGATGTTTCCCTTTTGACTTTTACTGAGATTGAGGCTGATAGTGAAATACCAGTTTGAATGAAAAGTGCAGCATTTAATTTATTTTTTTTTAGAAACACTTTCGGATTTTTTGTGTTTGTGATTGAAACAACTGAATGAGTTCAGTTCACAGTATAAAATCCCTTTTTTTTTTCTTTTTATGATTAAAGTATCCAGCAAAAACATTGTGCTATGCCCTGGCACATTGTAAAGTGTTTATCAGAACTATGGACTGATCGAATTCAGCACAAGAGATGCTCCTCCATGGACCCAGAGGAGATCAGGATGAGGCTGGAGCAGACATAACCAGAGTCACTGGGAGCAGCCTGGTGACCTCTGACTGCTCCAGCAAAGCATCTCTCAAACCCAGTCTGGTCACTGGGAGCAGCCTGGTGACCTCTGACTGCTCCAGCAAAGCATCTCTCAAACCCAGTCTGGTCACTGGGAGCAGCCTGGTGACCTCTGAGAGCTCCATCAAAGCATCTCTCAAACCCAGTTTGGTTCCTGGGAGCAGCCTGGTGACCTCTGAGAGCTCCAGCAAAGCATCTCTCAAACCCAGTTTGGTTCCTGGGAGCAGCCTGGTGACCTCTGAAAGCTCCAGCAAAGCATCTCTCAAACCCACTTTGGTCACTGGGAGCAGCCTGGTGACCTCTGAGAGCTCCAGCAAAGCATCTCTCAAACCCAGTCTGGTCACTGGGAGCAGCCTGGTGACCTCTGAGAGCTCCAGCAAAGCATCTCTCAAACCCACTTTGGTTCCTGGGAGCAGCCTGGTGACCTCTGACTTCTCCAGCCTCCCTGCCCAGTGCTGGTTCATGAGATGCATCCCAAGCCCTACATGTCCTCCACCCCCACCTTCTCATCCTCTGGGCAGCAAAGGGCAGCACCATCCTCTGCCCACTTATTAGCAGAGTTTTTGGAAGCAAGACTTGCCCTCAAATCCCTTTCCATGACTTAATTTCCCAAGCAGTTCCTGCAGATGGATTAAGGACCAGGAATATATGCAGGGGTATCTCCAGACTGCTTGCTAATTAAGCTGCTGGTTTTTAATCTCAGAACCCTCCAGTCCCTTCCTGAATCCCTCGAGCTGAGAACAAAGCTCGATGCTCACACCAGGAGCACCAATATTTAGCACAAAGAACAATCCTTTGTTAAAAAATAAAATAAAATAAAATAAAATAAAATAAAATAAAATAAAATAAAATAAAATAAAATAAAACACACACACACACCCCAAAAA